>JARQOC010000008.1:159414236-159430489 GCA_033576535.1 Allobates femoralis
AGGGGAGCTAAAAGCAACTAGCACTTTGGAGGTGAAGTAGAGTGTTGTGCAGACAGCGAGGACTGACCTGTTAGCAGAGCATAGTAGAAAAGCTGAGGTCTTGTCTGGACACTTCACAGAGAGGAGAGAATGAGCCAGTAATAGGAACATAATTGGGTTACACCAGATGAAGAGGATGGATCGTCCTTGAAATGCGTAGCCCAATAAAGCTCCTCCATTGTACAACTGCCTCATTCTCTACTCTCTGTGAAGACTGCATGTTTTCTGCTATCCTCTATCTTCCACCCTATGAGGCGACGGTTTACTCTCAGAATACAGGGGGTCGCAGGTCAGGAACGAGGCCTGACAATTTCAGGGGATTCATTTTTTATATCAACGTAGATTGGGATCACAAAGGCAAAATACCTCACAGAGATTAACACAAGAAAATATAATATACTCTCGGCCCAAAGAGACCGGGATCAATGTGTGGCCCCAGTGACACTTTCCAATTTATTTGGAGATCTCCGGAGAAATTTGCCTAACAGTAAGCCCAAACGGTACTAGGGTGCAACTTTTACTCTGAGTGAGGGGTGAGAATCGCTGCACATTAAGCAGGACCTGTCACTGGATCAGCAGTCTATCATTATCCTCCTCTTCGCCTATACCCCACACACAGCAATAGGCTACCTGATTGGCCAGATTGCAAGGTTCTAAGTGTACTGCCAGGGCCTTGCAATCTGGCCAATCAGGTGGCCGCTAGCGATCACGTGGTTGTGACGTGTTGCCATCTGATTGGTGAGCCATCTGATTGGCTGGAAGTCACAGGTCCTTGTCCGGTGATCGCAGGTCTTCTGGGACGGTCCCGGTGCAGGCATCGGACAGGTGAGTATGTAATTTTATTATATTTAACAACTTTTATTCACTCTTATGGTACCTTTACACGCCGCCACAACAGGATGGATACAACCCGCTACAGGCTACAAATGTAGCTTGTAGCGGCAAAATATCCCGTAGTAGCGGCGTGTGAAGACGGGACGACACAGCCGGCTACAGATACCTCTGTATCCGTGCACTGCCCATAAACATATGGCTACATCGCCGATTGTAGCGAGCTGTATCGGCGTGTAAAGAAGCTACAGAAGGGAACTCTGGACACCCGGCGATGTAACTGCAATGTAGCTAAGGCGTGACCCAGGCTCCGTGTTACCGCGCCCCATGTGCGATCATTGGTGGAAGCTGCTGCATGATGATTGGTAGTCGCTGCATAGGGAGGCATATTTAAGGAGCTGACGAGTCACACTACACAATCGCTCGAGCGTGCTGTATTACTCAGCCTCCTGCGTTGCCTGCCCAATCAGGATGTTATTGCTTCGTCCTATCAGCGTACGGACGGCTCGTAAACCACAATTGTGGCACGCCTATGTGCTGTCCCTGCTGCACCAGGTACGCCCATAGTAGCTGGTTATAGCGGTGTGTAAATGAGCTACAGCTGGCTACTTGAGACACCCGGCGATGTAGCTAGCTGTAGATGTAGCGTAGCGTAGCGCACCTTGTGGCGGCGTGTACAGAGGGTGCGTTTCCCGTTGGTAACCGTTCGGGCGTGCTCGTGCACGTGAAGTAGCCGTTGGTATCCATCCTGTTGTGGCGGCGTGTAAAGGTACCATTAGGGTACTTTTGCAGTGTATCTATAGATAAACTGCGAAAGTAATCGGACTACTCGCTACTCCCGAGTAATCATAAGATACTCGGAGAGTAGCGAGTACCCGAATACCGCTACTATTTGGCGACTTCCGAATAGTAGCGAGTTATACTCGCTCATCACTAGCCTATCTATGGGTTTGTGTAAAGCAGTTCAGCTCAATGTTTTCATCCGGCTGCCATGACAGTTTATTGGTAGGAGTGCCAGGTGTTGGAACCCCACTGTTCTGGCTTTGATGATCTTACTCCTTTAAGGAGTTAAGGCCTAATGGCACACTTTAGTCAGTACTAACAAATGCAAAGAACCTGTGAACTCAACAATAGATGTCCACCAACAGACTTTGCCCCATACCCAGCAGATAAACGCTGGGTGTCACGGCCAGGACCGGCCTCTAACAGCCATTGGTGGGGTGGAGCTCCATCTGCACCAGTTAATCTGTTAAATGCCAATCTGTGACAGCGGCATTAACATCACTCTGCCATGTCCTGCAAAGAAAACAAGTCCTCATATGTTTCTGGGGGCACAAAAATGTAAACGTTATGGCCCTATCCAAAAAGTGAGCAAAAAACGGGCAAACAAAATGGATTGTGTTTATGTCAGGAATGAACCTTGTGAGGTTGAAACTTGTTGCTTTAGGTACTAAAAAACTTTTCAATTAATCTATTTAATGGATGAGAAAATAGTGAAATATTCGGACTCGCTATACTCATAACCAGTAGGTCCTAATACTCGAGTATTCATTATAAGTAGCGAGTCCAATGGAAGTCAATGGGAAATGCGAGTAATATGCTGCTGGACCCTACAAAGCTGTCTGGGGACCTGAGGAAAAGGCTGAAATGGGTGCACGATTGTTTAAAAGCCGGCGGTAAAAAGCCACCGGCTTTTAAACAATTACTCAGCTGATGCAAGCTCCCCCGCGAATACTCGCTCATCCCCAATCTATTTCCTATGTTTTTGGCACTTGCAGCGCCAATTTCCATTTCCCTTTTTGTGTTTTCGCCTTTTCCACCCCTTCTTCCTAGAGCTATAACTGTTATATTTTTCCATCAACATAGATGTATCAAGTTTTGTTATTTTTCGGACAAGTTGTACTTTTGAATTACACCATTCATTTCACTACATAGTGTACTGGAAAAGGGGGAGAAAATCCAAATAAACAAAAGTTATGGGAAAAACTGTTGTGTTTTTGGAAATTGCCTTTACGGCGTACATCATACGATTACAGCAATACCAAACATGTCCAGAATTTTTTTTCATTATTTTAGTGTTAAAAAAAAAGCCAACAGTTTCAAAAAAAAAATTGTGTTTGTTGAGGAGAGTGATTGTCGCCATTTTCCAAGACCCGTAACTTTTTTCATTTTTTGGCCAATGGAGCTGTGTGATGGCTTATTTTTTGTGGAGCAAGATGATGTTTTTATTGATATAATGTTGGGATCAACATGACGTTTAGCTCACTTGTTACAGTATTTTTTGTGATGTTCCAGCATCCAAAAAATCAAATTTTGGTGTTCTTGAATTTTTTGGGTTCATTATTTTTATATTTTAATTGATCACACTTTTCTGAATGCAAGGATACCACATATGTGTGTTTTTTATAAATATATCTTTATTTTTAATGGGGCTAAAGGGGGGTCATTTCAACTTTTTTTTTAATTTTTTTGATATTTTTTTAAAGCATTTTTACTTTTCTTAATCATTCCCTCAGTGGAATTGAAGCTGCGATCATCTGATTGCTTGTGTTATATTCAGCAGTGCCACAGCATGACTGCATATATTGAAAATCACAGGATCATTTGAAGCCCGGCCACAGGGAGTTTCAGAGAAGCGCTGCAATGACACACATGGAGGTCTTCAACAGAAGCACTGCCTTCAGTTGACGTCACGGGCGCCGATGGGCACTTACCGTAACATGGCATGTACTTATGGTGTCTATTAGGCAAGATCCTTGCTCAAACATGGGTAATGAAAGAAATGAAGTCTCCAATACAGAAGCTGCACCTGCACCCTACTGGTTCCTGTACAGAGTAGGAAATCCTGAGCAGTACAACTTAAAACACCAGCTCAGACCTGGCTCCTTGAAAGGCCATTTAGGGCTTCTTGTACTTTCTGAGAAAACGGGGGGGGGGAGGCAGTTACATAGCTAAACAAAAGACAGAAAGTGTGACACGGTAAATGGGGACCCAAAGTAAAGAGACTTAACGCACATACACAAAGAGGGACAAGGAGAACAATAAGTGAAACCAAGAGAAACCTCCCATCAACCTGAGGAGAGAGGAAAGGGATTAGGAAGGTAAATAAACACACAGAAGTAAAATAAGAGAATGGAGGGGCTGGAACATTGCAATCACCTACCTAGAAGTATAGCCAGCAGAGAAGTGTAGTAAAGGGAGAATATAGATATATATTTATATTTCCATCTATACTGTGATAGGGCACACCAAAACAAATTAAAAACTTCAAGTTAGTGAGAAAAAAGTTATCCTGTTTGTCCCAATAGGGAGATTTGGGAAGTAAATTCATATCATTTAGGATCATTTCTTTATATTTTATTACAGACGTCTTTTAGTCTTTCATTTTCAGAATTAAGGGTGGCAGGTCCTAATTCTACAGCATGATGGCTTTGAATATTTACTGTCAGGTGACGGGGCTTATAACAATGCTTCTTAGATTAGGATTTTTTTTTGTTTTGAAAGGTGACAGATTTTCCCTGCTATAAATCCTCCATAATACGGACATTCAGAACCTATTAATATTTCACAAGAGTTACTTCTGTCCCATTGAACATGTTCTCTGGACGCGCTTCATGAGGTCCATGTGACAGGGACATGAAGCGTGTCAGGACCCGGTGACATCATAAATGAACGGTTCCATGTTGCATCTAATGGATGCTGAAAGGTGGACGGGGAGGGTTCTGGTGCATAATTAGTAAGGGGATAGATATGAGTTACATAACCGGACGAAGGAGCTGGAAATGTGACAAGTGTGTCAGGAAAAGTTTTACAAAGAGACAGGCTGGCCCATTGACATTGTCTCGTTACATGGATGAAAGGAACAATTCCATTTCGTGTTTGTCAGCATCAAGGCACTTTTCAATCCTCTTAAGGACTTGAGAAGGGAAGATGAAGTCATGTGGAAGTATTTATATATAAAGAAACGCTTATGAGAAATAGAGCGGTGTTTTTAGATATAGAGTATCTGGCTCTTGACATCCAATCACAAACACTTTTTTTTTCACAAGCACAGACCCCAGAATCAGAAATAGCCAAAGACATCCATCCAGCTGTTTCCTTTTTATTGTCCCATTCATGGTAAAGCAGAGATAGTGTAATGGAACGGCCCAAACTCACTCTGCTTTCTGACCAATATGAAGGAATTGGGGTCCCTTGATGAGCGTTAGAGGTGTTAAATAGGTTTTCCACTACTAATGTGACCCCTTTCTTTTGTCCTAACTCTTCCTAACACTTTCCTAATATACTTCTGCTATCTACTCTGCTCCTATAAGTTTATCTCTAAGAGGCCTTTATTGTTATTGCAGCTTTGATCCTCTGGGGCTGGAAACTGGATTCGGACCAACTGAGCAGGGCACGTCACTGGTGGTGGTAGAACTTCCTCTCTGTCAGTGATAGCAGTCTGGGAACACATGCCCAGATGAGATTTTACTCTCCTCTTAGCCCCAACCAGTGGCGTGCCCTGCTCCGTTGGTCCTAATCCGGTCTCCAGGTACAAAGCTACAACTATAATAAAGTTATTTATAGACCTTTTAGAGATAGGCTTACGGGAGCAGAGTAGTTAGCAGAAGTATATTGGGAAAGTGCTAGTTAGGACAAAAGAAATGGGATCACAATAGTAGTGGAAAACCTCTTTAAACTGTTGTTGTCAAACAACCACTTTAATTGGTTTATTGTTTTAAATATATATTTATGTGGCGCCCCGGGGTCCGGTAATCACATTACAAGCTTGGAGGCAAGGCATCCACCAGGTGAAGCACACATATAACATATCCCAACCTGGGCCTGTAGGGGGAGCTCTAACAGCTGAGGTAAGGTCAGTTGCTGACGTCAGTAGAGCTCCCCTAGATATGCAGTCGCAGGGGGCGGAGCTAGTCAGTTCCTGTCAGGAGAGCTGAGGTGACAGTTGAGCAGAGCAGAAGGAGGAGAGGAAAGGGATCTTGGGGACAGAAGCCGTATTAGGCCGGTCCAAGGAAACTGACAGTGTGTGGAGCCCATAACGAAGGCCTGAGGAGAAGAGAAGGAAGATCTGGGAGTGGTAGTGTGGCACCCCAAGGGTTAATGTGCCACAGAAACATCAACACAGGTTTAATCCCCACACAACTCTACACTAGAAAGTGGGAGGAGCTTAGGTGGCACCTGCACTAGTGGGAGGAGCTAAAGTTGTTTACCACAGAGCAAAAGTGAGAGTTAGTTCAGTTGAGAGGAGAGTTGAGTCTAGTCTGGAGCAGAGTCAAGTAGAAGTGGAGGTCCTGAGAGGTCTGAGGAGAGGAGACAAAGGAACAGAGGAACATCCCCGGGATAAAGAGTTGCCCCAAACCTAACTCCGGAGAGGCGCTTAAGGCGGATACCGGATCCGAGGCTGTGCCTGAGACAGACAGGACAGTAAACACCGGCATAGTGAAGGTTCACCATCTTCACAGCACCATAGCAAAGCAACACAGAGGGGTCAGTGACACAGAGGACTCAAGTTGCCCAGCATATTGGTACCCGTGAGCAGAGACAAGGCCAGCAGTATAGCTACAAGCAGCAGCAGGGCCACACACAGCGCTTAAGTAGGAAGCCAAGGACCCGGTCAGGGTGGGAGCAACCCGGTACAGACTCCGTGGACAATACTGTGTTATACCATCTGCAAGTAAAGACTTGGAAAACAACAGAAACCGTGAGTGTGTGTGATCCTTATACTAAAGCCCCACTTGCCCTCATATACTGCGATTACCTCTACTCTCATCATCTCTACTGCTACCCCTACTCTCCTGCAGCATCAATAACTATCCTCACAGACTTTAACTACTACTACCACTGCCCCGGGGAACCCAGTTCTGCCCACAGGAACTATTCTATCCAAGCTGCTATCCCATCATCCCCGGAGGTTCTGCAGCAGCGGCGGCCCCATTACTGGCCGCATATAGTGGGTGGCGTCACAAGTGACAAATCCCCTGTAAATAACCCCCCATTTTATTGTGCGGGCCCGGGACACGGTCCGGACCAGGACCGCCGTGACATCCCCCAGCAGTACCCCGGTCCGGCACCGAGTACCCCGTCCCAGTGGGCTCCACAGTAGTAGTGCCAGCAAGTCCAGAATTAAGTACAGTACGGTCACCGGAGACCAAGATCGTAAAGGATTATACACCCAGCGGCCAAATCCGGAGAACGGATAGTTATACACCGCCCCGTTCACTGTAAAGCTAAAGAGACACAACCGCACTACAGAGCCCAGAAGAGCTAAGTAGAAATACAGCCAAGAGAAGGGTTCACGCTGCTTGTCCTACAGCTATTACAGAACAGAGAGGGTCACAGCATTGCTTTATACAGCCAGGGCCAACGGACACAATCTAAAAGGAAAGCCTCAGGACTTGCCTGGCGTGGAAAGCCTAAAATTACCTCCATGCTCCAGATCCTGTGACCTTTAGAAAACAGTGCCCGGTACTACCTGAGTTCCACCATTAAAGGTAAAGAAAAGACAGTTACTCTTGTGTCTCCACATCATTGTTTGAGCTAATTCCTGCATCCCCATCAACACCAATAACAATTATTATCACCAGCTCAGGGATCATCCTAGCCCTGCCTGTGGAGGGTTTATCATCCTGCTGCGTCCCAACATCATCCCCTTAAGCTGAGATAAGCAGCGGTGGTCATATCTGGCGGCATCCCACAGGTGTCGTCACTGACAGACTCTTATTTGTATTTTTATTTTTTCCCTCCAGGGCCACGGAATCGGTCCACGGCCACCACCATGACATCCCTCTGTAAGCAGAGAATAAGGACCGGTCCTGAGTAACCCATAGCCCTGAGGGCGATACATTTACCGTTCAATTCTAAAGCTACTTTGCTTTTAATTTCCAGAGTCTCTGAACTGTCAAACATACTGTCCACTATCAGTGGTCAAGTATAATTGGACTCTAGCAGCAGAGCTTTCGAAGCAAATCATTGGAAGTAGGGGCAGGTCCTTGTCTCTCTGCTCCTGCTCTCCTGTCTGTAAGATTGTACACAGACATAACAGTTCTAAGCAGGTAAACCATAGGACAGTGACCGGAGTAATGTATGCTGGGAATTGAGTTAAATGAATTTCCAACGCCTACAGTGTTGGTAGAATGCTGATGAAAAAGAATGGCAAGTTCAAACACAGTGTTACTGTACATGAGAATCAGGACAGTTCATAGATATATTAAATTGTAATACATACACCAAAAGGAGTTCTATCTTATGAGGGTTGATGAATTTGTAGGTTTTTTTTTTAGGTTTTATGTAAAAACAGAAAGTACATTTTAAACTGATTACTAAGCGTAGTCCAACATATGCTAAAGATTGTGTAAACTCTGGTTAAGCAGTGCAAAGCTCAGCATTTCTTGACTCCTTACAGCCAGTTCAATGTCCCAGACTCTCCACTGATTTACCAAAAATAACCACTGTTCCTGGAGGCCTAGTGGCTTACTAACCTTTACGTCTGGTGTAGTTATTTAACATCCGTCACTGGTGACTAAATGTCAGTCCCTTGTTAGCCAGTAGTTTATTAATTTCAGAAGAATAGAAGGTACAAGGCGAAGAGGAAACTCAGCAACTGGATGGCTTGATACTGTCAAGATAATGGTGGAGAAGACCTTGGTGGACTTGTATAGGCTTGCAGAAGACCCTGGTGGATCTATTTAGGCAGAGAAGACTCTGGTGGACCTATCTAGGGTTGGAGAACACCCAGGTGTACCTATCTAGGTTTGGAGAAGATGCTGGTGGACCTATCTAGGCTTGGAGAAGACACTGGTTGACCTATCTAGGCTTGAAGAAGACTCTGGTGGACCTAGCTAGGCTTGGATAAGACCCTGGTGGGCCTATTTAGGCTTGGAGAAGACCCTAGAGGACTAGAGGACCTACCTAGGCTGATTACTTTGAGTTATTATAGTTGTTCCAGGTTCATTTTCAGACCCCCTGATATGCAGCTTACTGTCTGAAGCATGTTTGATATTTTTCTCTTGTGTGAGTGTAACTTCCAGTAATATAGGCTGAATATATTTAGGATGCAACTGTCTTCAGTACCTCAAATGTCAGCACAGCTTCTATCCTGCATGTTTTTTCCTGTTCATGGTTTTGCTGCTTATCTATAGCTTGTTTGGTTTGCTTTCCCTGAGACTGTAAATACTTTGCTCTATCTCCACACTCGATATCAGTGTACATCTATTACATTCTATCTCTAACACTGAAAGAAGGGAAAGGAAGAGCAGAGAGAGCCATCAGAACTAAGCAGATTTGTAACATTTTTGCATACTGCTCAGCTACAGTCCCTGACAAAAGTTATGTCGCTTATCCATGTTATGTAAATAAAAGCTTATAGCCTGACGTTAAATTCATCCATTGGTTTTATAAATTACTCTTTTGAAAGCTGAAACCCTCCGAAATGTGGTTTAGGTTAAGAAAATAAATTGGCATCAATGCTGAAATATTGATAATTTAATGAACATAGAATCATATTTAATATTTTGTGTGACTTCCATGAGCTTGAAGGACTGCATCCATGCGATTCAATAATGATTCATGCAATTTATTAATGAAGTCATCAGGAATAGCAAAGAATGCAGTCTTACATGCCTCCCAGAGTTCCTCTAGATTCTTTGGTTTTGTCTTCCAAGCTTCCTCTTTCATCCTACCCCAAACATGCTCAATGTTGTTCATGTCTGGTGACTGGGCTGGCCAATCCTTGAGCACCTTGATCTTTTTTGCCTGGAGGAACTTTGTTGTAGAGATGGATGTACGAGTTGAAGCACCATCCTGTTGCAGAATTTGACCCCTTTTATGACTTGGAATGTAAGAGGTAGCTAATACTTCTAATACTTCTTGATATTTTAGGCTATTGATATTGCCTTCCACCCTGCAAATGTTTCGCACACCCCCATACTGAATGTAACCCCAGGCCATGATCTTTCC
This sequence comes from Allobates femoralis, assembly GCA_033576535.1. Classification (NCBI taxonomy): domain Eukaryota; kingdom Metazoa; phylum Chordata; class Amphibia; order Anura; family Aromobatidae; genus Allobates; species Allobates femoralis. The sequence continues at coordinate 159,424,062 of JARQOC010000008.1, forward strand.
ACCACCAAATATGGATCCATACGGGCTACAGTAGGTCTCCTGCAGTATTTGAGGCAGCTGTGATGTAATTCTACTGAAGATTCATCAGAGAAATCCACCTTCTGACACTTTTCGAGCATCCATCTGTTTAGCAGGCTGTGGGACTTTGCAAATGCCACATGTTTTTTTATTTGCCTTTTGTTTAGTGCTGGCTTCTGGGCACTGATTTGACTATGGAGGCCATTTCAAGACAGAATTGTTCTAGTTGACACAGGGACTTGAGGTGACCAGGCCTGTTGGAGCTCTGCAGCAGTGGAAGAGGGGCTTGCTTTGAATTTTCTAACCAACAAACGTTCCTCCTGAGCAGTTGTCTTTAATTCATTTTTCCTTGACGCTGAGACACATTAAAGGTGCCAGCCACCTCTGCAGTGGATCTGGTCTTCTTCAGCCTCTTGATAATCAAGGCTTTGGTCGCAGGGTGGATTTTTGGCATGTTGTCAGAGCTCAAATTGCAGTTCAAGTGAAGGTCTGGGGTGCTGGGTTTCTTTCTATATACACTCACTCATTAACCGATCATTTACGGAGCACAGGTGAGGATGTAAACTAGGATTGGGTGCACTATATGACCAGGCGACAAATGTTTTGTCTTGCCAAAATCTGACCATTCTGTGTTCATTAAATGATCAATATTTCACCATTGATGCCAATTTATTTTCTTAACCCAAACCAAAATTTGGGAGGGTTGAATAAGTGACATAACTGCTGTCAGGGACTGTAGAAAAAGGACCTACAAACACCTGCAGCATCAAAATTGGAGAACATTTTTTTAATGAAGACTATTTAATATGCTCTTAATTCTGTATATTTAGAAGCCCATGAACAATAAAAAGAAATGAATAAAGTTATATAATACTTTTAAATGGGTTTCCGTGACTGAAACATTGATGTTTGATCCGTAGGATTATTAATGTCTGATTGGTGGGGGTGTGACACCTGAAACCCTCGATGATCAGCTGATCGCGAAGCCGATGCTAGCAGAAGTTACTCAGTTTCAGAGCTGCAGAGAACAGCTCTGTCTACTATATGTTGGGGGTTGTTTAGTACTGCATATCCGCCCCCTATTCTAATTAATATGGGGGACCCAGGCAGTGTCCAGCCATGACCACAATTCCATCAACATAGCTGTGCAAAACAGAGTAGTTCCAGCTAGCGGTGACACTAGGAACAGTTGATCAATGGGGTAACAGGTGACACAACACCCAACGATCAGACACAGATGACCTATATAGGTCCTCAATGTCTGATTGGTGGGGGTACAATACCCACTGATGATCAACAACTCTACATAGGTCATCAATGTCTTATCGGTTGTGGTGCTGTTATGATCCAATGACCTAGGAGTAACATAAACAGATTTCACAGAAGTAGTTGGCAACTGTACTGACCGCAGTCCCTGACTAAATACCGCAACTAGAAGTAGCCATGAGATGTAACTAACCATGCCCTAGACACCTCGACCCGGCCGGAGAACTAGCTACCCCTAGAAATGGAAACAGGAAAGTCTATCTTGCCTCAGAGCAGAAGCCCAAAAGAATAGCAAGCCCCCCACGGATATTGACTGGGAAACAGGAGAGGAAAAACACACACACACGCAGATAATAGAGTTTAGCAAAAGAGGCCACACTAGCTAGATAGTAAGGACAGGATGGAATACTATTGCGGTCAGTATTAAAATACTATCAAAAACCTCCAACCTCCAAAATAACCCTGAGTCTGCTAAGACTCACCGCTCTCTATACCTGCAGGAGCTTCTGTGAATCAAACTAGAATAAATAGATTCTAACACCAGCAGAACTGAAAGTTGCAAACAACAGTGAATAGCAATTCCTACATAGGAAGAAAACTTCCTAACTGAGAGCAGGTAAACAAATAGCAGACTAAATATCAACCCACAACTCAGAGCAAGACAAGCAATAAGCAGATCCTCAAGCACACAACATGTGTGCCACAAAATAACAAAACACCATTCACTTAGCTTGCAAGGATTCATCAGAGCAGGAAGGAACCAGGGAGAGATGTGAAAACCTCCAGGAATAATTACAACTGGCAGAGATTGATCAGCTCCAACCACCTATATGCTCCAATCCAAATCAGACTGCCGATCGTCAGGATCAGCTGAGGAACTCTCCAAAACACAGCCAGCTGCATCACCAACAACCACAGGAGGGAGCTCACAACCAGAATTCTTCATCAATGAATTCACAACAGGGTGTAACATCCAGAATCTCCACCAATCAGCTGTTCCCGACAATCAGCTGTTCTACAAAGATCATCAATGTCTGATCTATGGTGGTGCAACATCCGGAATCCTCGCCAATCAGCTGTTCTACTTATGTCATCAATTTCTGATCGGTGGGGGTACAATACCCGGTACCACTGCTGATCAGCAGCTCTATCTAAGTAAACAATGTCTGATCAGTGGGGGTGCAACATCTGGAATCCCTGCCAATCAGCTGTTCTAACTAGGTCATCAATGGCTGATCAGTGGGGGCCCGACCCCACCGCCGAACTGTAGCTCTACCTAGGACATCAGTGTCTGATCAGTGAGGGTGTGACATCAGTCATACCTGCCAATCAACTGTTCCCGCCAATCAGCTGTTGTAACTAGGTCATCAATGTCTAATCGGTGAGGGTATGATACCCAGCACCATCGCCAAACAGCAGCTCTACCTAGGTCATCAATGTCTGATTTGTGGGGGTATGACATCAGGCATCCCCACCAATCAGCTGTTCCGGCCAATCAGCTGTTCTAAATAGGTCATCCATGGCTAATCAGTGGTGGTGCGATACCCGGCACTCTTGACGAACAGTTATTCCCAATGACCAGCTGTTCTATCTAGGTCATCAATGTTAAAGTGCCGTAGAACTCGTTTAAGCTAATTACTACAATTGCTTAGTGAATCTGAGCCCTGGATTGTTCAAGTGTGGCTTTTTGTACTTTAAGGCAGGCATTTTCTTTACTATCTGCAATGTCTAATTTTTCATATAAGATGAATGAAAGAAACTGAAACACCACTATACTGTAATGCTGAAATAGCTGAGATGATGACAAGCCTTTGATTCAGTAAGTGCAATAATATTCCATTACTGGGAAGTGAATTATAATTAATGTCTGATCTTGCAGCCCACCTGGAAAGACTAATCTTATTGTCTACATTTCTACACAACAGATTCAGATTAATTCTATTGTGTAGCTGGTATGATGACTAGCCAGTGTTTTAAGGATCTGTCCGTATAATGAGATGGAAATAGCGTCTACAATTACCACTCCTGCCCCTGGGACAGTATATAAATCCATTAGATGTATGAGCAAAAGTCCTTTAATACCAATTTACCTTATAAGTGCCAAGGTGTCAAGTATTGTTTATGATTAGAAGGTAATAGAAACACATCATTCTGATTTCTATGGTCAGAGACCCACAATAACAATTTGACATCACCTTTCTGATCTTTATATTTTCCCTTCACTATAGCCTTATGAGGGCTTGTTTTTTAGCAACACAAATTGTAGTTTTCATTATAAACGGCAAAAAAGCTCAATTCTGCAATGGTCTTTGGGGTTTTGTTTTATGACATTGTGCTAATAAAGTGACCTGACAGTATGATCTCTGCCTAGCAGGCAAAATCCTTTCTTGGAAGGGATGGAACTCCTTAGCAATTATCCACCTAGAAGTATAGCCAGCAGAGAAGTGTAGCGAAAGGAGAATTTATACATCCCAACCCATACTGTGACAGATGAACTAAAATGAAAAATTTGGAACACACTTGAAGAGGATTAAGCTCACAGAGGAAAAATAATTAGGACCAAGAAGAAAAGTACCATAGCCCAACAGACAGAAGAACTCCATGTGATGTCCATCCGAAGCAACAGGCACAAAAGGGTATTTACAATGGGGTCCAGGACATTGCTGCCTTTGGAGGGGCAGAAGTCTAGGGACAGAAAATTTGCCAAGCAGGCTCAAATCCGGGAAGTCACAAAAAGAACAAAATCAGGATCCATTACAGTAGTCAGGGAGCCAGGTCAAAATGAAGATGGCAGCAAGGTACAACATTGTGAGGCAGAAGAAGCGTCCAAAAAACAGGTTGGGGTAGAACAGTAAAACCACCAATTCAAGACAGGGCACTAGTAAAGGAAACCTAAAGCTATTTCTGGCGGCTTACAGCAAGAAGCTGAATGTATTAGTAACGTATGGTGCTTTCCATTAGGCTGAAGCCTAGGAGGCAATGACATCAGCTGGACAGCGACACATCCACTAGTCAGACAGAAGTACAGCAGGTCTCAGCAACTCTAAACTTAGTGGACTTGCATATCCTGCACTCATCAGAGGTTTTGACTTCTCTATCACCAGCACCAGTTACAGGGTGAATACGGCGGTGGCTGATTACAGAAGCAGATGTCGATGGGGCAGATCCTGGTGAGAATGTGATATTGCAATTCTTTTTGGAGTTTTGGCTTTATGGCATTCATTGTTCTAATAAAGTGACTTGACAGTATAATTCAGTACAATTACTGCAGTAACTAGCACGGCAAACGTTTTTATTGACACCGTTTTTTTAATAGTCTCTTGTTGCATCATTTTGCAATGTTCAAGCTCCCCCCAAAAATTGTGATTTTTATTCTTTTTATCTTCTTTTATGTTTAAATAGCGGGCAGAGTGGCCTTCAGCAAGCTGCTGGCTGCCATAGCATCGCTATGGATCACATTGTGAAAGGACAATGGGTCCTTGGAATCGCTCCCCCCCACCTCCCCGCATTGCACTTTAAATGCCGCTGTAAGAAATATAGTTAATAGCGGTTAATAGCACCGGGCAGAGTCAGCTTCATTCACCACTATAAGAGGCAGATGATGACTATGTAATGCAGCCAGTAGTTGCCGGGTATGGTGAAGGCTTATGTACTGAGGGCCTTCATGAAACCTGGTGACCCAATGTCAGGAAGGCTTTACATTAATTTATCCCGCATTTAAGGTACACTTTCAACCTCATTGGCTCAACTTAAATATTAGTTTCACATTGCTGACGAATCAGAATGATTATTTGTCACTTTGTGTATGCCACTATGACAGTTTGGTTAAAGGGAATCTGTCAGGTCAAAAATCCATATGTAACTGCTATCATTGTCTAATTCCTTTCTCTAAGCTCTCTCTATTCATGTATTTCTGCCCTTCGCTCTGATCTGTATTTTGTGTGACTCATTGCAGAACAGAAAAGGAGGGGGAGTAGGTGTGTGCAGAGTTGCAGCTCTACATGTCATTGTGTGTATCTGAGACATGTGTGTAGTGTGTGCAGTCTGAGATATTTCTATGTCATTATAAGAACATTTGATCATTTGCTCAGCAGATACACACATTACATGTCTGCAGGAAAACCAAAGTTTATATAATAGAAATCTTACAGACAGCCCACAGTGCAGTACAAAATACTGTCCCTCTCCCAGCACAGAGCACAGAGGGGAGGGACAGAACACCAGCTTGGATAGGCGTGGATATTTAAATAACACTTATACTGCCTGCAGGGTGTGAAAATGCTTATAGCATGGAAACTAGAAAGTATAAAATAATAATTTTACATGCTTTTAAAAGGTCTGCCCAGGCACTATTAAAGGGCAATATTCATATCATACTGAAAAATGACCTGATAGAGTCCATTTAAAGCTAACCTGACTGGTCCCTTATGCCCTCCAACCAAGCAGCATTCACATGTGTGCATCAAAATTCCCTGCCTATCCAGCCCTGTATAATGATATTTACTAAAATCAATGTTTACAAAAATCATTGATAAAATTTGCTTTTTTTTGCTTCCTAAGATTAGTTGGCTGACTCACCCAGCACAGGGTACTCAGATCTCAGGCTGTAGGTCATGGGTGGTGGTGCCTGAGGCTGTGGCCCTGTGGTCAAGGTAAAATGGAGGAAAATAAAATAATAAAAATGAAGAATTGTTTGTGACGCCACCTGTAGGTCCCGGTGATGGCACCGGCGCTGCGGGAACCTTCGGGGTGATGGGCGGCAGCCAGATGTAGTATCCCTCTACAGGTAGAGCGATGTCCCCGGGGTGTTGGAAGTAGGAACGGAGGAGTACAGCAGCACAGTCTCTGTGGAGCAAGGCAGATTAAAGCATAGTTCATGGAAGGAATCACTGACATGTTGTTCACTCTGAACAGGTACTTTACACCAGTATTCTGCAGGCATACAAGGTAATGCAGTTCTCTTTGCAGAGTAGTGGACCGGGTGGTTCTGGCAATGAGCAGTGTCCCTCTGAAGCTCCACTGGTGTTCCTTCTCTATCACACTCTCTGTCCCTTGCTCTGCTGCCCTGCACGGATCCCGCTTACTACCAGCCAGTTGGATGATGAGTCGTCCCGTCTACCCAAAATAGTGGAGCTCAAACCGAC
>JARQOC010000008.1:159430589-159487202 GCA_033576535.1 Allobates femoralis
TCCCGTCCGCCCAAAATAGTGGAGCTCAACCCGACTTAGTATTCCTGGTGGAGACCGTGTTTGGTGTAGGGCGGTTGGCTCGTGCTCCTAAGAAGTCATCGAAATCTCCAGGTTTGTGGTTCAGGGACTTAGCCAGCTGAGCCACTTCGAAGCCGGTGCTCCAGGTTGGACTGGGCTAGGGTATTTGGTTACCCTTTTCTGTCTTGGCCCCTTTCTCTTCTGGGTCACCAGGTTGAGGTGCCCTCCCCATTAGCTTTACTTCTGCTGTTACTTTCCTTCTCCTCTGCGGTTCTGCTGCTTCCAGTTACTGTCTCTTCAGCAGACCTTCTTAACTAACTCTTCGCATTCACTCTTCTCAACCAACTCTTTGCTGCTTTCCCCACTTGCTTTATAACCTAGCTTCTCCTCCCACCGGGAACGGTCACCCAAGTAACGGGCAGTCTAATTGGTCCTCTATCACTAGGTATTGCATGTGGTGCTGGAGCTTCAGGCTTATCCTACTCATTACCAAAATAAAGCATAACACACCTTCAGTCAGGGGTGCAGTACCCTTTTGTAGTGTGCTCTTAGCGGGGCGCTACATTGGCTTTCTTGTCATGTTATCCTACCCCCGTGGGCATGATAACATGATTTCCAAAAGCTGGGTCATTGCTAACTTCTGGAAATCTTGTACATGCTTGTGACTCATTTCAGCAGCGTCAGTGCACCTCTGATGAATATACGCGTACCGGCTTTAGAGAGATGCAGAGCGCATGATCGGAAGAATAGCTTCTACACTTCTGATCATACACAGTGTGCCTCTCTGCAGCTGTGATATGTACACCACGTTCCATACTGACACTTCCAAATGAGCCGCGTGCATGCGCAAGACATCAAGGAGTCGCAATGATGCTAGCTATTGGAGATCATGTTATCACGCCCACAGGGGATGATAACATGCAAAGAGGGCCGACAAGTCTGGGGAAACAATGCCCTAACGACTAGTCAAAGCCATAATTAGCATAGGAACAGCGCAGGTTATAAATGCTTTTTTAAACAGTGATTGTAGTAAGTAGCATTATACAGGGCTGGTTAGGTGGCGAGTTTTGGCATACACATGTGACTGCTGCTGGGTATGAGGGCACAGGGGACCTGATGGATTCACTTTAAGCATGTTTCTCAAAAAATTATGGAATGGGCCACTAACTAGTTACATTCTGGCTGACACTTGGAATATGTGTATGGCATGCTTTACTCCAACTGGTAATCTGTTTCCATTAATGTTCAATGATGAGTGATCTGTAGCATATTATTATTATATATTATTATAGCACCACTTATTCCATGTCACTTTACATTTGAAAAGGGGCATACATGGACAAGCACAATAATTATGAGCAATACAAGGCACAGATAGGTACAAAAGGAGAGAGGACCCTGCCTGCGAGAGATCACAGTCTACAGGGGATGGGTGAGGATACAGTAGGTGAAGAGAGAGCACCCTGCCTGTGAGGGCTCACAGTCTACAAGGGATGGGTCAGGATACAGTAGGTTAGGAGGGAGGACCCTGCCCACGAGGGCTCACAGTCTACAAGGGATGGGTAAGGATACAGTAGGTGAAGAGAGAGGACCCTGCCCACAAGGGCTCACAGTCTACAAGGGATGGGTGAGGATACAGTAGGTGAGGAGGGAGGACCCTGTCTGCAAGAGCTCACAGTCTACAAGGGATGATAGAGGATACAGTAGGTGAGGAGAAAGCACCTTGCCCGTGAGGGCTCACAGTCTACAAGGGATGGGTAAGGATACAGTAGGTGAGGAGAGGGACCCTGCCCACAAGTGCTTATTGTCTATGAAGAGTTGGGTGAGGATATAGTAGGTGAGGAGAGAGGACCTTACCCATAAGGGCTCACAGGCTACAAGGTATGGTGAGGATACAGTAAGTGAGGAGGGAGGACCCTGTCTGCGAGAGCTCACAGTCTACAAGAGATGAGTGAGGGTACAGTAGATAAGGAGAGAGGACACTGCCAACGAGGGCTCATAGTCTATAAGGGATGGGTGAGAATACAGTAGGTGAGGAGAGAGGACCCTACCCATGAGGGCTCACAGTCTACAAGGGATGGGTGAGGATACAGTAGGTGAGGAGAGAGGACCTTGTCTGTGAGGGCTCACAGTCTACAAGGGATGAGTGAGGGTACAGTAAATGAGGGCAGAGAACCCTGCCCACAAGGGCTCACAGTGTATAAGGGATGGGTGAGGATACAGTAGGTGAAGAGAGAGGACCCTGCCCACGAGGGTTCACAGTCTACAAGGGATAGGTGAGGATACAGTAGGTGAAGAGAGGGACCCTGCCCACGAGGGTTCACAGTCTACAAGGGATGGGTGAGGATACACTAGGAAAGACTAGAACAGGTCATGCGGCGGTATATTGGACTGAGGATCACTGCAGGTTGTAGGCTTGTCGGAAGAGGTAGCTCTTCACGTTCATTTTCAAGGTTTCTATGGTAGACGAGAGTCTGATGTGTGGGGGCAGAAAGTTCCAGAGTATGGGGGAAGCACGGGAGAAATCCTCTATGCCATTGTGGGAAGAAGATATAAGAGGGGAATAGAGAAGATCGCAGCATATAATATGTATAATATGTATTACCTGATGTAATATATGGTACTTGATGCCTGATGGTCATTACTAGTATGGTGGTATCATCATACTTTGATGGTGTTCTGCTAACAACTAAATTTCCGTAAGCCCCTCATATGAGGCAATAAAGCAAAGTTTCACAAATTAATTTGTATTAAAATAATAGCTGAACTTCTTTAACTATTCACCAGGCATGACAAAGTAATGACTTTTGTTATATGCATCATTACCTTACTTTGCCTCTTTGGCTACCAGACACCATGATGCGGTGCTGTTTCAATGCCTCATTTTTGCTCAATATGCAAGCTTGTAAAACAGTGACGCAATATAGAGTTTATGGGAGAAAGAGATAAATACGGTAATAGAGTATATTACAAAACTTCATAAACTTGCAATGCCCAAATTATAATAAAAAACTAATTACTTTTTAGGCATCATTATTAAAAATCAATTACCGTATATACTCGTGTATAAGCCAACCCGTGTATAAGCCGACCCCCCTACTTTTGCCCCCAAAACCTGGGAAAATCTATTGACTCGTGTATAAGCCGAGGGTGGACCCCAGCACAGGTATACAGCCCCCAGCAGTGTGGTATACAGCAGCCTCCCCAGTGGTATATACAGGCCCCAGCAGTGTTACAGCAGCAGCCCCAGTGGTATATACAGCAGCAGCCCCAGTGGTAGTATACAGCAGCCCCAGTGGTAGTATACAGCAGCAGCCCCAGTGGTAGTATACACGCAGCCCCAGTAGTATATACAGCCCCAATGGTAGTATACACGCAGCCCCAGTAGTATATACAGCCCCAGTGGTATATACAGCCCCAGTGGTAATATACACGCAGCCCCAGAGGTATATACAGCAGCCCCAGAGGTATATACAGCCCCAGTGGTAGTATACATACAGCCCCAGTAGTAGTATACAGCCCCAGTGGTAGTATACAGTCCCAGTGGTAGTATACAGCAGCCCCAGTGGTATATTCAGCCCCAGTGGTAGCATTCAGCAGCCCCAGTGGTATATACAGCCCCAGTGGTAGTATACAGCCCCAGTGGTAGTATACAGCAGCCCCAGTGGTATATACAGCCCCAGTGGTAGTATACATACAGCCCCAGTAGTAGTATACAGCCCCAGTGGTAGTATACAGCCCCAGTGGTAGTATACAGCAGCCCCAGTGGTATATTCAGCCCCAGTGGTAGCATACAGCAGCCCAAGTGGTCATCGCGACGCCGACCGGTCACATGACAAGGAAGACACAGAGGAAGATGGAAACCGGAGCCGGGAGCCGCGATCCGCCATCGGAGGGTGACAGCTGCTAGACAGGTAATGTATATGCGCAGCGCTGCATGCGGGGGGCCCAGCAAGTGAGGTGGGGGTGCCAAATTATGAGAGGGGCCGTATGACTCGCGTATAAGCCGAGGGGGGGACTTTTCAGCCCAATTTTTGGGCTGAAAAACTCGGCTTATACGCGAGTATATACGGTAATCTTTGAACATTAGCTTTATTATAGCTTTTATGAGTATCTAGAGCAGATTAAAATTTTAGACTCCATTAAATACAAGGGAGATATGGAAACTTGGTTGTTAGAAAAGCATCATCAATCAGCTTTGATACCACTATAGACTACTGACCATCAGGCATCAAGTATGTTAGACTTCCAATGCTGTGGATCATCTGTCTCTGTACACAAGGGTGTAACTCCAACTGGGTTCAGGCGTTGCAATCGCACCGGGACCCTGGAAACTAGGCAACAGTCCCTTTGGCTTCTAGAAAAAGACTAATGCTATTAAAGATTTGCAATAATTGTGGGCCCCGTTGGAGCTTTTGCATCAGGACCCATTAGCTTCAAGTTACACCACTGGCTGTAAATGAATGTTTCCTGATAACTAGTATAAGTGAAGTACACATACTGTAAGTATCAGCCAGAATATGGACAATCAGTGCATCGGATCGTCTTAAGATCAACATACTACACTGAAGTGTTAGCTAAAGGACAGGTTAGGAAAAAAACAACAGATTGTATTGGCCAAAGTGAAAAATGATATTTGACCTATGACCAGTTGGAAACACCACTGTCCAAGACTCCGGCACAGTGCATGGTTCTCCATCAACTCACATACAGGCTATCATAAACAGACTTTGCTGGCCAGGGAAGGGAGTTGAAGGCAAATACTGAAAATCCAGGTCAGAACTGGAGAGAAAAAGACAAGGGGAAAATGCTAATCACTTAGACTCCGTAAACCAGGTCACAATTCAGGAGGTTAGGCAATAACAGTGGACAGGGAGAGACATCGTAAAGTCCAAGGGTCAATCCAAAAGGGCGAGGTTAAGAAGACTTTTTTCAGAAACACGGCAGATGAATGCAAATATTGCACACCAAGTTAGTATAGCAATAAAAACAATGTGACATTGATATTTTAGATATTTAAATTGGCCATTGTGAGAATTTATCACCATTGGATTGTTCGCTGATTGGTCTTTATAACTGGTCAGTCAACAAGACCATCATTAATACCACCAGCCAGGTATGCCCATATTACCTGGAGCAGAACGTTGTTATCTGAGAGTGGTGCCTGACAAGGGATGAGAGATGGTTAGGTATGTAACATTTGAACTAGCTTTACGTTCTGATGATCAAAACTAGGCCAACTTAAAGGGTTTTTTTTAGATAAAAGATTATGGTCAGATAGGAGCGCTAAAGGAGCTATGGGAGACTGATGATTAGATTACAAACCTGTTTACAAATTATTATTCCACTATGCGTTTCAACAACGTCCTACCGTCTTCCTCAGGTGGGGTTCCTCAGGTAAACCCCACCTAAGGAAGATGACAGGAGGTCGTCAAAATGAGTAGTGGAATAATAATTAATGAACAGGTTTGTAATCTAATCATCAGTCTCCCTTGCTCCTTTAGCGCTCCTATCTGACCACAATCTTTTATCTAAAAAAGCTGTGGCTCCTTTGAGGGAATGTGACAGGAGCAGCTTGCAGCACTGTGAGCCTCCCCAGCCTTCCAGGGCCTGGCGTGATGTCAGCAGTGATGCAAAGGTCAGGTGACCGGGAAACCCGTATCACGTGACCGGACCAGGAAGCAACGGAGAATACACTTGGTGGCAAATACAGTCCTGGGCTGTCATGCTAAGCTCCGGGGTTGTGCATGGCTGCACAACCCTTTCAGATCAGTGGTTAATTTCCCCCACCACAATTATCCCATTAGACCACCAGGTTCCTCTCATGGTGCGCCTCTCCACTTTCTTTTGCATGAACTCAAAGGGGTTGTAAAATGAAGCAATTTGTAATTCCCCTTTTAATAAAAACCATCTACGTACGTAGAACTGAGAAATGTTTAATCATATAGCTTTTTGCTCATTGCCTAGGATACTAACTACCACTGTCAGCTGAGGCTATTGAGCATGCGTGATTTGCAAGCTGTATAGCAAATAGCTTGTAAGGGCATGCTTGTGCTCTAAAGCTGGCTGGATTGCAGGATCCCAGCAGCTTTACTACTACTACTACTACTAATTTTTATTTCTAAAGTGCCAACATATTCTTCAGACCTTTACAATTCATAGAGTATTTCTAACCATTCAGAGGGTATGCAACAAATACTGCAGAGGTAGAGTTGCCTCTGCTTGAAGCATCGGTGACTGCACAATTGAGACCAACGGCGCTGCTATTTGTGGGGTCTAAACTGTCAATCTTCAGGAACACACCGCCTCCACTAGCAAGCAGGAAGCAGAGGAATAAAGAATAGACAACCCCTTTTATTAAGTGTTGGACACTCATAGACTCTGGGTGTCTGGTTGACACAAATGCCCCCAATTCACCACACTCTTGTCACCAGAACGGTGTAGAACATCTTCATGTGTTGCAACATTTTTGTGCAATACAAAGCTGGGCACACATTTTGACTTTTGACATTTCCACACCAGTTTTGGCAGCTCTGCCAAAATCAGCAAAGCTGAAGAGGACCTGGAGAAGGATGGAGTATGGAAATGCTCATCTGACATGTTTATGAAATGTGGCATTACTCCTTATGAGAGATGAGTGGACCCATGAAAGTTGGGGTTCGGGCGATGCAGCCAAAATTTTTGGTAAACTTATTGGCACCCCAAACCTGACCTTAACCTCAATGGAAGTCATGGATTGGCAGTTCAGCTCTGCGCCCAAATACAGTCAGCCATAATTAAAACAATTCTAGGGGTCGGAAGACGGGTTTTTTTCCCCCAAAATTAATTTTGAACACACATTACACCCAAAAACTGTACTTTTAAGTGTAGTACAAGCAAATCAAACACTGCACGCGGCTCACAAGCACCAACTGTATCTGACCATAGCAAAGCTTGCTGCATTGCTTTGGAAACATAAAGCACCTAAACTCCGAGCCCAGACAGGTTTGCTCATCACCGGGAAGTTTGGTGATCTGAACCAAAACCTTGAAAGGTTTGCTGATCTCTACTCCTGACTAGAGTAACGTTTTTGGCAAAACTTGCTGAGTTGCATGCCAGGGATGTGCCTAGTTCACTAAGTGGCATGCACCTCTTAATGAATAAGGCACCTCTTATTCTTGTATGCCCATCTTTAGGACTGTGATACGAAATACCAGTCTTAATGAAGGATCACCAAAATTCCAAAATACAGGCAGCTATTATTCTACATGGAAATTGAAAATCTCATGGTCAGTAGTGGACTTGGCTTTCCCAATTCCCATATGGGAATAGGACTTTTTCTCTAAGCTGATGACGAAGTAATATTTAATGTTCTGAGTACAAGTACCCACTACATTTAATGCAAATGACTCAATGCGCCCTTCTTATTGATGAGCACCACTATACAGAGACTTCTAACTCGGTTTTTCTTATATACGGTAATCCTACTATGTAATTAACACACAGGCTCAGATTCCTGCTGTAGATCCCATCATTAGCTTCTGCACCGCTGCTTTGTGAATGCATTGAACACCGTACTGATAACTAGTTGTAGAACACAATAGGGGGTAAATATAATTGACTGTAATTGTTTCTTTTCATATTTCCCTTCTCTATATTCCTGCACTTTCCTACTCTAGAGATACATTGTAAAATTTCTCGTTCCCGAAATTTACCTCTTACAAATAAACGCTAGAGAAATAAAGAGAATTACAATACAATGTAGCAGCGTACAATAATAATAGCCCAAATTAGTCTTATCTCTAAAGCGCAGTATTAGGTTTATTCCAGAGACGGCCAATGCAGCAACAGCCAGAGGTTTAACTACAACAGATTGCACCCGGGTCCTGGAGCCTAAGGGGCCCTAAAATAATGCAATAATTGTGGGCCCCTTTGGAACATTTGCATTGGGGTCCATGAGCTTTAAGTTACACCACTGACAACAGCAGTGCTGGAGGTGTGATGTTACATGCCACACACCACTGATGTCTTGGTGACTTGTCAGCAGTTGTCTAGCTAGACTGCAAAGTGAGCAGGTTTAGGCTTGTGTAGGCCTTAACTCTAGAGCCTCAGCCGCTCCTTGTCAGTCCGAGCTTTGGCCTCCCCGCTCCACACAGCCATCGCCCTGTGCTCGAGTAGTGTCCAGCAGCTCTCTGCTCCCCCAACCTTTTCCTCTGCACTCTGTGAACGTAATAATATTGCTTGTCCTCTATCCAGAACCTCAACTCTTTCGGGTGTTTAGATGGTAAATCGGTATTCTGATCAGATTGGTGCACTTCCCCTTAAAAAGGTCATTCCCTTTAAATCTCTGCACCACTGGATGAAGATAGCATGTGGCTATTGAAATACGTTGTGGCTTGTAGAGACTATGTATAAAAGGTTTGTGTGTTTACACAACATCTTATCTTGTCCCTAATTATCCCTTGCGTTAGCGCTCCTAAGATCGCTTGTTTGTTTACTTCATCCCCTATACGTGTTCCCCTCCTTGGGTGAGCGGTAGGAGCTGCTCGCGGCTGTGATACTACTGCCCGGGTATCAGAAGGACCTGTGGTGACGCGATCAAACCATGCCCACGAAAGATCACGCGATCGGGTCCTGTGACTGCCATCCAGGATGGAGTAGATGGCTACACGGCTCTGGAACCATCCGTTCACATCCACACCATCACTGGGGTGGTGCAGAGGTGCACAACTCCAGTGGGTGAGTGACCAGTTGTCACATTGTAATTGTCACCACTAGACCACCAGGTCCAGCTCATGGGTGCTCCTTGTTCTTATCTTTTCACTTATCATAAGGTTAGGCCATCAATATTGATATTCTGGACAACCACTTTCAATGGGTGCTACATAACGGAAGTCTTGGGCACTCAAAAGTGACACTTATGGTCCTTAGTGTTATATCAAATGGACCTTAGGCGGCCGTCACACGCTGCAATATCATGAGCGATATCGTTAGCGATCACGTGCACGCGCGATCACTAACAATATCGTTCACATCGCTGGTGAGCTGTCACACAGGCAAACTCACCAGCGATGTGGACCAGCGAGATCGCTGGTAACTATGGTACACATCGGGTAACTAGGCGCCGCGCGGCGCTTAGTAACCGACGTTTACCATAG
The DNA here is from genome assembly GCA_033576535.1 of Allobates femoralis. Taxonomy (NCBI): domain Eukaryota; kingdom Metazoa; phylum Chordata; class Amphibia; order Anura; family Aromobatidae; genus Allobates; species Allobates femoralis. Next base: position 159,439,745 of record JARQOC010000008.1, read on the forward strand.
ATACCATCTCCCAGCATAGGCTCTGCCGCTGGGAGATCGTTCATCGTGGTGTCACACACCACGATGATGCAGATTGATCAAGCAATTATCGCTTGATATGAGCTCCGGCTCTCATATCTGCGATGTCACGATCAAGCGATTTTACATTGTAAAATCGCTTGATTACACGCAGCGATGCACAAACGATATCGCTTAAGCGATCAAAACGCAGATCGCTTAAGCGATATCGTGCATTAAATTGAAGCGTGTGACGGCCGCCTTATACACATCTAAATACATTGTATAGCTTTTCGTAATTCATAAAAAGTTAAGACACATCTTTATGGTAGGCAAACGCTGGTGTCTAGGATGGCTAAAATAGAGGGGTGGCGGCATGTCAGATCAGCTAGCCCGGTATACGAACTAAACAGTAATGACAGTATCTAACCAGATAGGAAGCAAAATCTTGTTTCTGGTTATCTTGGACCCATAAGACTGTAGTTCAGGGGTCCCCAATCTGTGGCTCGCAAGCCCATGATGTGTGACTCACAGTTGTCTTCCAGCTTGGTGCATTAGGTCTATGGCATATAGGCTAGAAGAGGGAGATGGCATATAGGCTAGAAGAGGGAGATGGCATATAGGCTGCATTAAGTCTAGCAAAGAGCTATGAAGATCAGGCCACCAGATGGTGATTTTTGTGAGTAGCTCCACATAGAAGTGCAGATTTAAAGGGAACCTGTCACCTGAATCTAAGTCCCTACACTATCACTAGCTGTCCCTACACCTTCCTAGCTGCTCCCTATCTATCCCTTTCTCATCTAAAGTGTCCCTATTAAACATGTGAAAAATAAGTTTAAACTTACTGCAGTCTCCGAGGTAGAGGGACTGGAAATGCGTGGCCACGCTCCATTCACCACTCCTCCATGGTGTTGTGCATGCCCCGCTGGGCGGCATTATTCTTTGTCCTCTCTTCCCCCACCATTTGGAATCTCCCGCCCTTTGTGTCATTCTATGCACTGGCCGGACGTCACATCCGGCGGGTTCATTATGGGGCCGGTCACGTGATCGGCCCGGCTCTGCGCATGCGCAATGCGCTTATTGAAGCCGGGCCGATCACGTGATCAAGCCCATAATGCACTGGGGCTGATCACGTGATCGGCCCCATAATGCACCGCGCCGGATGTGCCATCCGGCTGGTGCATAGAATGACACAGAGGGCGGGAGATTCCAAATGGTGGGGGAAGAGAGGACAAAGAATAATGCCGCCCAGCGGGGCGTGCACTACACCACGGAGGAGTGATGAATGGAGTGTGGCCACGCCTACCCAGTCCCTCTACCTCGGGGACTGCAGTAAGTTTAAACTTATTTTTCACATGTTTAATAGGGACACTTTAGATGAGAAAGGGATAGATAGGGAGCAGCTAGGAAGGTGTAGGGACAGCTAGAGATAGTGTAGGAGCTTAGATTCAGGTGACAGGTTCCCTTTAAATGGGGATAAGGTGGGAACGCCTGAATCTTGGTATACTGCCTCAGTGTGATTTCTATGGACAAGCTTTGGCTGTCATTATACTGGTAATGGGGGTCCTGGATGTAATTACTGTGAGGTGGACAGGAGCTGCATGTGGCTCGCGGACTCCTCTCAGATCTGCATGTGGCTTACTACCCTCATCCAAAGCTGGATGGGGCTATCAAGGTCAGAAAGGTTGGGGACCTCTGTCCTAGTTGTGCCATTAGCTGGTCAGTGGGTGAATTAAACTAATTTAAAAAATTGCTAAAAAGTAAAAGACCATATTTCATAGTGTTTCTTTAAAAGTATCTGCATTTCCATAAAAACTTGGTGAGTGAACCATTCAGTCCCACCGAGAGCCATATTTCAGTTCAAACAAGCGGTAGGAAAACTCCACTTAAACAAGTATTGTATTATTAATATACAAACATCTGCTTTCTTCAATCGATAATTAAAATTGGAGTAGAATATTAATAAAACATTTCATGTTTTACTCTATTTCAGGAGAATTTCACAGAACCACAACTTGACTTGCTATAATAGCAAAGAAGCTGTAGAGTCAATGCAGCAGCACCGGTCTGTGAATGATATTATTATCTCCCCGAAGCAGTGGCGTAACTTCAGGGCCAGGGGCCCCGATGCGAAAGCTCCAACGGGGCCCCCCAATTATTGCAAATCTTTAATAATATTAGTCTTTTTCTATATGCCAAAGGGACTTTTGGGGCCCCCTAGTCTATGGGACTTGGGTGCGATCGCAACCACTGCACCTATTGTAGTTACGCCCCTGCCACGAAGTCACAATCACATGGTGCCTAGCTCCTTGGTGCACTATGAAGTATTTCTTTGTATAGCAGGATAGTGTTTTCTATTGTCATTTTGACTCTATACTACCCACTTTTTACATTGCTCCTTTGTTACAGAACCAAGTCTGGACCCTTCTGTGATGGTGACCCAGGTGGGATCCCAACCTCCACACTTACTACACTCAAGTGTTTGGCTATATGGGATATGACTACATCATGATATGAATTATAATAGAAAAGCTTACTATGGCTTTGTAATAATACTCATAGTTGTATGTACAGTGGAGACCAAAAGTTTTTTCATTTTTTTAAAGTATGATTCCTTCTGTCGGGTTATAATCAGTATTACAGTGTTATCACAGCCATGTCTTCACTTTATATTACAAAATTGTGTTGACAGGTGTTCTTTAAAGAGGTTGTCTGGTTGCAAGATATTGATGGTTTATCTTCAAAATCAGAATTTTGCGATTATTAGCTCTGGGGGGCAGTCAGATGTAAACACTATGTTGTCCATTCACTATGTGTCACACATGTAGTGGATGAAAGGAAGGAAGAAGGACGGTACTAACTGGCAAGGAAACCTGAGTAGCTAGTCTGGCCCTGGACTGAGGTCCCTGTACCCAGAGGTACCTCAGAAGATTAGGAGGTCTGGGCCACCACCCTTGCCCTCAGCTCCTAAATCAGCCCTGGGCTACTCCCACTCACCTCCCACAATGGACAGGGATAAACAGCAGCTTCCAAGGAAAAACACACAGAATCTTCAGCAAGCGCAAAGACGTCTTCAGCTTACATGGTCAAACGCAGAGTGGAACTCTATCAGCGACGTCAGCTGGAGGAACAGGAAGATATTTAAAGGCAAACCTATACCTCCATTTGCAGAGCTGTACACCACACCTAGACATCAACAGCAGCTTTAGCATTAACCCAAGAAGAACCAAGGAAATTTACTCTGAATTAAACTGCAGCTGAGCAATTCAAATGGACTGCAGAGCACTCAACAAGTGACACTATGTAATCCCTATTGTTGAGTACTGCCAAATAGCCCCTATTCAGGAGATCCCCACTGATCTCATAAAGATAAACTATCCTTACATTAGGTCATTAGTATCTTGTGGCTAGACAAACCCTTTAAAGGGAATCTGTCGGCAGGTGTTTGCTATGTAAGCTGAGGACAGAATGCTGTAAGAGTTAAAAAAAACAAACACAACTGTGCTTCTCTCATCTGTGTGCCTGCTAGTGTTTACCATCGATGCCATAGACAAAAACCAACACTGCACTTGCAGGACGCAGTCAGACCACACTTGTGTAGCAGGCCCAGATGCAGGCTAATGAATCACCTCAACCAAAGTATGGGAGGCGACTTGCCATGCACACTGAGGGCCTGCATAGGGCACCATTCACACTGATACAAATGGTGCAGAGTGTCTGAAAGCAAACCCAAGCTCTGCTACCTTATTTAGCCTGGGCTGCACAGTACAATGATTCTGCACCACTAGATGAATGGCGCCCCCAAGTGGCCCAACTACATCCTGCTAGTGTTTACCTAAATGAAAGGGTTTAAAGGGTGACTATCAGTACATGACTAGAAAGTCACAGGCATGGCAGTCTGATACACCCCCATTGCTGTAATTGACACCTCATAGTCAATGTGTGGATAGGGCAGCGCTCCGAGCTCAGCTACATGCTTAAAACTCAATTATTTGGTAGTGTCTGAATGGCTGCACCCAGTAATCTATGTGATACATCTTTGGATTCCGAATCTCCTTGCCTACATTATGTTGCTGTATCAAAAACCTGCTGACAGATTCCCTTTAAGTTGTGAGCATGCTAGTCATGTGACCATTGCCCGCTTGCACGCTCACACATTTCAAGTCCTACAATCTCAATACCGTATTTCTTAATTGTCTTTTTTTGGATCCAAGTGTTTCTTATTACCCTAGGAATGCTCTACTCCAGCAGAATAAACCAATTACTTTGTGTTAAACCAAACTCTTGTATTTCTTACTCTCCATATTGTCCCTGGTGCTCGAGAAAGGAAATTGACAGCTAAATCTCTCCCTTCAGTCTACTGCGATGTGAAAAATTTAAAATCAGGTTGAGAACAGCCAAATCTTGACTATTAACTTGGTTAGATGTATTTAGAAATTGCAGTTGCAACTATTAAATCCTTTTCAGGAGACACCTTTCCGGCTGTTTGAGATGATAACGTGTTTTGAGACAATAAAGGCAGTTTTATAATGTGATGCTAATGTACAGCTCACCACTTAAATGTGAGATTTATCTTATTTATTAAGAGGCACTAACTAAAGAACCGCGTTTACTGCGGCGGTGGAAGCATTTGCTTAACGACCAGCAAGGGAGGGAGTATTAACAACTCTTAACTGGATTCATTTTTCCATTGTGAGATGGTGGAAAGACATTTAATTCAATTGCTATTCATGGCTGAAAGTTTGCGGGAAGCTTCGGCCCTATCAGCGGAAGACATGTAATCACAATCAAGACCTTTGGGTTAATGTCGGCAATCAACTCTGGAAACAAAACCCAAAGGATCTGAAGACAAGAGTTTTATTGTAAAACATCCAACCATGTTTATAGTTGGAAATACCCATCTAGTGAACCTGAAGAAAAGGAATTGACAAATACCAGAAGCACTCCACCTTTTGAAGTATCAAATTAATACAAAGTTTATTCAAAGACCAAACCACAATACATTTAATGTATCGTGGTTTGGTCTTTGAATACATTTTGTATTAATTTATACTTCAAAAGGTGGAGTGCTTCTGGTATTTGTCAATTCCTTTTCTTCAGGTTCACTAATTCCTCGTTGCCAAAGCAGCACCCCGATCCCTATAGGCAGTGGCGTAACTACCGTGGTCGAGTGCCTTCAGCCGCCCGCCGTGACCGCGATAGCGCCGGAAGGGGAGCGGAGGGAGGACTAGAAGTGACAGAAGTCACTCCCTGCAGCTGCACAGTGCCCACCCCCTGACTGCTCCACAAGTACAAGTCGGCAGACAGAGAGACAGAGCAGGTACGTCGGCGAATACCGCTAGTGACCCCCCCCCACCGCTCCTCACCGCACCCCCCCCGATCCCACCAAAGGGGCCCGGAGTGCATCTTGCACCGGGGCCTACGGGTCTGTAGTTACGCCACTGCCTATAGGGACAGTTTATACGTAGTGGTGCACCCCACTCTTTCCTCTTTGGTAAACACCCATGTAATGAAAGTCTATGGATGATTTTGACCACATGTATGGTATGATCCATCAATTACAGCCACTTTTTGCAAGCACATTTTGTTCTTGTGGATGTTCTTGATCTGCCACTTTCATATCAATGATTGGTAGTTGTATTGGTATCAACCAGTGTGGATATCTCAGGAATCTAGTAGCATGGTTCAAAGACACGACCGAGACAAGATCTATAGGTAAAAGTCTGTATTAACACGTGACAAAAGTACAAACATGAAAGAGCAGCAAACAAAGCAGAGTTCTTAAATCATGCAAATAATAATTTATTCAGTGATGCCAAATGGAATAGTTTCTTAGAAACACTTCATTCATATTGATGCCAAACTGAATAGTCTTTTTAGTAAAAGTTCACACTGGGAGTGGCAAACAATAAAACAGTAAAAAAGTAACAGTTTACTACCAGGAAAGTCTTGAAATGGTATAGTCTCTGGGAAAAAGTCCAGATCTAGATGCAGTGCAGTGTAACAAAAGCAAAGTCCTGAAAAGTCCTGAGCATTGCAACTGCAACCAGAATAAAGTAACGGAAAAGCTGCAGCGGAGCTTTTAGAGCAAATTGAGCTTATGCGTGATGAAGCAGGCTGGCAGAAGCTAAAGGAGAAACACTCAACACAGAGCAGCTTGATGCAGGAGGAAAACTGGAAGTAGGTGTTTTAAGATGGACTTCAAACTACATGTTGCTCGAAAGAGCAGAACCTGAATAGCTGGAGACAAACATGAGAAGCACAAGGAGCCAGGGATCCAAACAAAATAATCAAGGATTGTAAGATGGACCAGAGTTAAATAGGAAGGAAAGCAGGAACACATGGATTGGAATGAGGTAGGGGAAGCCATCTTGGATAAGGGCAAGGAGGCACAAAGGATAATCTGAAGAGCCGGAATTCAGACAATTGGATTGTACCAATATTTTGCTCAATCCTAATATTAAGTATATTCACCATCTTCTAGCACTGTTCCTGTAGAATCTTGATCCATTCGAACCGGATTGAGTAAGGGGTTTGCTGACTTGACGCATGCTAGAAATATAGCTAAGTCAAGAGAGTATGAGATTAATGAGACCATGCCTTGATATAATACATTTTCTTTATTGTGTGTCAATTATAACATCTCTGAAACACCATACAAAAGTTTAATAATCAGAAATGCATTTTAGAACTCTGGAATCACTGCCAATGATTAAGGACGCAGTTCTGAAATGCGTTTACAATTTATATATTTTTGGATGGTGTTACTGAGATGTTTTAATTGACACCACATAAAGAAAATGTATTTTATCAAGGCACAGTCCCGATTGCTGTGTTCCATCATTCTCATATGCCGACCTTTGTTGTGCACCAAGATTTCCATGCACAAGATGTGCCTGACTTCCATGATTGGGTATACAGGTGAGCTGACTTTTATTAAAGTTTAAGCCAAGTGAGTGGTACAAAAATGTTAAAAGAAGATATTATTGCATTGAATTGAAAAGGAAAAACTAGAAAAAGATAGCAAGGGCATTACATGTTCTTAGATATACTGCTGGAAGCTATCACCAGCTGCCACCAGATTCCCGAGGAGGCAGGTGGTCAAAAACTCTCTAGTGACTTCAAAAGACCTGCAGCAAGATGTGATAGCACCAGACATTGAGGACTCAGTTAACTCTTAAGTACTTCATGCCTGAACTCAAAGCCGTACATTTCTATTGCCCCAAAAGAACAAGAAAAGTTGACTTTCACATACGGTACTCAACATCATTAAAAAAAGCCAGACATTTTTGGTGATTTTATTCTGTAGGGTGATGAAGCAAATCTGAAGCTTTTAGGTCCCATGATTCAGTGGTATGTCTGGAGGAGGAAGAATAAAGCATACACTGAAAAGAGCACCCTGCCTGCTGTGATGCATAGCGGTGGGATGCTGATGACTACAGTGGAGAATAGTATTGACAAGGTGATGGCTACAGTGAAGCAAGGCAGGTGCTCGATGATGTTCTTAGACTGATTTGCTTCTTCTTTCAAAAAAACTTACAGTGTGTGGAGGGCAAGATTGATCAAATCTGGTTTGTTGTATCCTGTATCCCGTATTTGTGCCTGCTAACCTGTTCCTGTGTCCTAGTGCTGCTGTGTCCAAGCATCTGTCTGAATCAACCATACCTGCTGCAACTACTATACCTGCCACACCAGCCATGTCGATAGACCCAAGAACTTGTCTGAACCAGATGTCCTGTCAAGGCGTACTGCTGAACCTACTTCATCTACCATCTCTGCTGCTTCTGCTTCCAGCCATCCAGTCTGCACTTACCTGCAACAGAGACTCTTACATCCCGGACCCCTGTGGTCAGCTGTCGTAGTACCATGACCTTTTAGGGTGGCACCTGGAGGCAACCTTCCAGCACAAGCCTAACCTCACCATCAGAGGCTCTAGTGAAGATGAGATGGTCTCTTACTTACACCCCACCAGGTCGGGGCTGGTACTGCAGCCCAGCGGCTCGACTCCCACTCGCACCCATGAGCACAAAATAGCAGAAAGTTTGAAACTTTTAGTAATAAACAATTTGCAATGTAGGGGTTTAATAACTTTGATTGAACCAGTATATACTATGTATAAACAAAGGAGATAAATTTGCTATTGCTGTTCCATTTTAATATGTTTATTAATCATCTGATACAACATTATACAGCAAATTTTCAGCCTTCAATTTCAAGACGGAAAAATCTGCAGTGCACTCAGTGTGGCTTTACTTGTCTGTTGGGTCCAGGCACCCTTTTTTCTTGAAAGTGAAGGTTTTACAATCAGGCTACATCATTTAAAAGAAGAAAAAGATCCCCTTCAAATGAAATAGAATTTTCCTTTTAAAAAATGACCTTCACTCCCTCCATTATCCTTTAGCACAATATAGATAAAATATTGTGAGTGCGATGGCACAGTAAGAAAGTAATGCGCTCCGCTCTGTCCCCATCGCTTTTTCCCTTAGATGTTACAAAATGATTTTTATTGAGAAATATCAACTTGTTCCTTATTACAATAATTATTATATCCTCATCTCCAACATCAAAGGAGGGGACGGCGATTACATTTCTGCAAGATCGGGCATCTGTAGCCAGTGCATTGCGGATCAGATGGAGGGTATCAATAATTAGACTCAAAAGCCACTTTGATTGCCGGATAAAAAAAACTGGTCTACAATTCAGCTTTCAAGAAAGACAGGCATATCTGGCTCTTGTAATTAGAGAGCAGGAAGATATGTTCTCAAAATATGTAGAGTCTCATTACGCGGAAAGGAAATAGGCAAGAAATTTCCATGAACCTGCTGAATTTCCCATTTTATCGCCTCGCTCGCCGCCTGCTAAATTGCTTCTATTAAACATATATAAACTCTCAAGTTAAGTCGGATGCCCCGTCAGCAATTTCAACCTGCAGCTTTATCTAATGTGAGAAGAGCTCTCTGCCACCCCCACCTAACTTCTTTTTGACCTTTACTAAGCAAAGGAAAAAGTGTTTTCTAGAGGCAACATGGCCGGTAGCAACAAATGAAAAAGTTTCGCTTGCCCTTTCACATGCGCCAAGATGGAAAGGACTTTGGGAATGTGAAGTTAATGCACTCAAAATAACACCGGTAACCTATGTAACCTGGCATTGAAAACAAAACTATGACCATGGCAGGAGCCAGGAAAGTGTTTCGTCCAGTTGCGCAAATTACATCTTTTTTTATTGGATTGAAAAGGTCAATTTTTATTTTTTGCATCTTCCCAATTTGGTTGAAAATACTCTATAGATTCAGTCCTAGAGTTTAAGGGCAGGAAGGGGCAAACTAAGCCTCTGAACCATCAAAGCAACTCTAGAGATCGTTAGGAAACATCTGGGTCGAATGCTCCTTGCAAAGCCTTTGTTGCAGATTCCATCCTCGATGTTGTTAAATGGGCTCCATGATCAACATAATAGCTGAAACGGGTCTCAGACGCAAACCAAAAAGGATAAATCGGTTATGACCTCCTCAGCTTTTTCAGATACAACCCTAAGAAATATAAAAAATAACCTTCCAAAATATCTAATAGGTTACAAAAAAAACGGGAGACCTAGGTTCTACTGAAACCTCACAAGAAAGTAGGACATTCATGTTCCAATAGTTGCGACATTATAGAGATTTTCTCTTCTACAAGCATTACTCTCTAGAGCAAAGGAAGGAAACTCCAGTCCTCAAGGGTCACAAACAGTGCTGGTTTCTGGGATTTGCTTAGCATTACACAGGTGATAATACAGTATAATCACCTGCACTAGTGATGATGCCAACACCTTGTGCAAATTCTAAGGAAATCCTGAAAACCTGCACTGTTTGTGGCCCTTGAGGAATGGAGTTTGCAATTCCCACCCCTGCTGTTAAGGGTTGTCCAGCCTTTTTTAGAATTAAAAAAAAAAAGTTTAAGGATGCTATAAAGTAAGTGGGTAAGCCCATTTTACCAATCCCCTTACATATATGTTACAATACTTTCTAGGTTCCCTGCCGGTCTCAGTATTTCCTGCTACATCTGAACCACTACAACCAATTACTGACCATCCTGACCAAGAACTCCCTGTTTACAGCCAGTGACTGGTTCACCACTGAGTCTCCATTGGTGTTTTCCAAAGCCAGAAGACATCTTCAACAAATGACAGACTGGTACAGAGAGAAGGTATCCAACCCACGTGGGCTTATGATCTACAGTGCTGTGCAAACTAATTGGGACAAAGCAAGTCTTTACTTGTTTTTCTTGCCTTAGTTGCACTATTTCTGATAAGTGTTTTATCAGTTCTTGGTGTCGTTTTCCTTTTTCTTCCACATTTTCCTTTTCGTTTTGGAGAAAACGATCCAGTTTCATTGTGTGTGGGAATTATTCTTGAAACGGTAGATTTTCCAATACCAACGGTGGAAGCGATTTCTCTTACAGTCAGACTTGTATGTTTATTAAGAGTAGTAATTCTAGACCTCTTCCGTGGAGTAACATCCATTGTTACAGGCACAAATCACACTGAGAGAAAAAGTACACTAAACCACTCCTCACAGAAACAAGCTCTCACCCGAAGCTGAGGGGGCAGCTAACTTTTATTTTCTTACTAAAACCAGTCAAACCACATTTTGTTACTCAAGTTTGTACACTCAGCAGTTAAAACTGGTTTGAATCACTGACTGGTAACCCCAACTTACGATTTTACTTACAAAAATGGTTTGTGCCAATTAATTTGCACAGCACTGTAAAAGCAAGGGTGGTAGCAGATTGTAGGCTTTTCTTAAGAGGTGAATGTTCAGGTTGCTTTTGAAGGTGGGTTTACAGTCTGATTAGGTGGGGTGGTGAGTTCAGAGTGTGGGGAAAGCACAAGGAAAATCTTGGAGATGGTTTTGTGAAGAGCAGACAAGAGGAGAACAAAGATGTGGGACATTTCAGGACCAAAGACTACTTTTGGAGTGGGAGATTACATCAGAGATTTTTATGTCCATCCACATCTAGTGATGTTAATGTTTTGAATTGAATTCTGTCAGTAAAGGTACCTTTACACGCCGCCACTGCGTGGTAGCAACTGCCTGGCAATAGGGATTTTTGTGACTGTTGCCTTGAAATTGCTACAAGTGGCGGCGTGTAATTTGGGAAAGTGATAGGGCTCCTTGCAGTGCTTCGGGTAGCTGTTTCCGAGCCGTGTTCTAAAATCCAAGGCAACAGAAAGGGACAATTGCCCTGGTAGTGGCGTGTAAACGGGGGACAGGGATGGAATCTGTGTCACCTAGTGATTTCCCAGGGGCGTGCCACACGTCATAGATATCACGCCCCATCAGCGATGATTGGTGGGGGCTACTGTGTTACCATTGGCTGTCCCTTCACAGGGCGCCATAATTAAAGAGCTGACCGTTCACACTCCACAATTGGAATGGCGTCATGTATTAGCCAGCCTTCCTGTGCAGGCTGGCCAATCATGACGCTATTGCGTTGTCCAATCAGCGTATTAGCGTCACGAATACACAACTCTGTCACGCCTATGTTTTGGCGCCGCAGAACATGTACGCCCACATGCCCCTACTGATTGCGGCGTGTGAAGGGGCGAGGGGATTCAACAGGAAGTTATCCGCAGATCTGTTGGAACTTCCGCGGAACCACGATACCTTGAGTTGACGACGCAATGGCGGCGTGTACATGCGGTATCGGCAATCGTTAGCAACTGTTAAAAACGTGCGCGTGCACGTACGGTTGATACCGGTTGCCAGGGATAGTGGCGGCGTGTAAAGGTACCTTAATAGGTAGAAAAGGGATGGGAGAGTGAAGAAGCAGAGGAGAAACAAGTGAGAAGAAAACGAGAGGTGAATAAAATGGGCGGTAGAGTGGAGGGTGAATTGAAGGGGAAGAGGATGATAAACTGGGTGGCAGAGTTGAAGGGGAGTTGAAGGTGAAGAAAATGATTAACTGGGCAGCAGAGTATAGGAGGACTTGAAGGGGAAGAAGATGATAAACTGGGCAGCAGAGTCGAGGAGGACTTGAAGGGGAGAAGATGATAAACTGGACGGCAGAATGTGCGTGAATGAAATAGGAAGAGGATGATAAACTGGGCTGCAGAGTCAAGGAGGACTTGAAGGGAAGAAGATGATAAACTGGGCAGCAGAGTCGAGGAGGACTTGAAGGGGAAGAAGATGATAAACTGGACGGCAGAGTTGTGCGTGAATTGAAATAGGAAGAGGATGATAAACTGGGTGGCAGAGTCGAAGGAGGATTGAAGGTGAAGAAAATAATAACTGGGCAGCAGACTCGAGGAGGACTTGAAGGGGAAGAAGATGATAAACTGGGCAGCAGAGTTGAGCATGAATGAAATAGGAAGAGGATGATAAGCAGAGCAGCAGAGTTGAGAAGGAATTGAAGAGAGGAAAAGTTGTGGGTGGTGAATTGAAAGGGAAGAAGATGATAAACTGGTAGTAGAGAAGGAGGTGAATTAAAGGGGAAGAAGATGATAAGCTGGGCAGCAAAGTTGAAGTGGAATTGAAAGCAAAGAAGATGGTAAACTGAACGGCAGATTAGGAGGTGAATTGAAGGGACATCAGAGTGTAGATGTAAATCACAAAAACGAAGCTGCAGCAGTCTAGACATGGGATGATGGGAGTATGAACTAGGATATTTGTTGACTCAAAATTAAGGAAAGAAAAGATTTGAGAATGTTTTCAAGTTGGAGGCAGTTGGATGTGGTGAGGGCTTGGGTTAGCCATTTGCTCGGCTGGAGTAATCGGTTACCCCATGGCATTAGACGTGTGAAGAATTTTGAAGTCATTACCAGTGATTGATAGGTTTGGTAAAGAGGTTGAGTGAAATGGTGGAAAAAAAAATATATTTTGATCTATTTTAGTATCAGTTGCCCCACACGTCATACATGATCTGTGTTGTTGTCTGTATCCATTCAGTCTTGTGACAGCTTGTTGCAGCAACCATCCTCTGGCTCCCTTCTCAATTAATTATAAATCTGGTATTAGCACATGTTTCTGCTAAGAGTAACATCGATGTCTTGACATTGCCTGTTTGACTTACGTTCGCCCAGAGACTTTGTCAGGATTGCGTTCTACTTTGTATGGCTTTAATTGCACTGATCTAAATGTCACCATACCCTTGGGAGATAGACATAGAGTAAGTGGCTATTTAGGGTGTTGATTAAGAAAGTCTGTTTGCTGCTGGCATTAAAGCCTGCCGAAGACAAAGGTGACGATGATTACCTATACTCCGCTGTGTCACTATGGTTTCTGGGAATGTTATAAATGCAAATTGCTTTTCATTCCATGTGCCGCAACGTTTCCTGACCCAAGGAATGTTTGCAGTCATTTTAGTTGTCACTTCGCTTCAGTGTAACGTTTGAGGCTTTATACTTTATTTTTGCTTATCATTAATATGTGATATTTGAGAACCTGTCACCTTTCAGGTTTTTTCTTTGAAATTTCCAACGGCATTATATTTATTATTTTTCCATCTTACATCATATGTTATGCACAGCAACATTTACACTCTTTATTGAAAATATGTAATGGGTCCCACACAGGTCCAGCATGCAAGGATTGGTGTACTGGCAACGCCCGAAAATCCAATATAGTAAAGGCAAGAGATCCAGTTTCTGGTACAAGTGAACTTATGTCAGGCTTGACAAAGGATACAGTCAGCGTTGCCTTAAACACCGCATAGCAGTAACCATCTGGCTTTCTAAGTAGGACTGTATGCACATTACTATGTATTCCTCAATTTGTAAAGATATGGATTCCCACATGCGCTGCCGATCAATAATGACAATCGGAATCTTTCATGAAGGTTTATTGGCCTACGCGTTTCAAAGCTCTCTCGCGAACTTCTTCAGGGCACACATCATTACCTTATTATGTATGGAAATATTTTTATGGAACCACAAGAATTGTGAATTAATTCACTTGTACCGGAAGCCGGGTCTCTTGCCTTTCCTATATTGTACCCAAAAACGGGTTGTGTCCATTTGATTAGCTAAAGGGAGCCTGTTATGTAAAAAAAACACAATCTGCCGATATGGGGTTAAGCTGCAGGTTAATGGCGTTCTAAAGCTGCCTGGTGCCCGCACAGAGAGCCCCGCTACATCTGAAGAAGCCCCAGCATATAACCACACATTCACGGGGCTGGGAGCGTGACATGGAGGTGGTTTACAATAGGTAAAGAAGGGAATAGCCTGTAAAAAGGGCATGTCCTCCCAGAGAACTGTCTGTTACAGCTTCCAACTGTAAGGGTACGTTGACGCTATCAGGAATAGTAGCGTTTTGGATGCAGTGTATAATAACCTGCAGAGCGGCCTCCTGAGCTGCAGCACATCAATTTGTTTTTGCAGAAACCGGGGCTGTAGAGTCGGTAAGCAAATCCTCCGACTCCTAAATTACCCCGAATCTGACTCCGACTCCACAACTCCGAATCCTAATACGCGGCTCATGTTTAAGTGATAAATTTATTGCAGCACGTTGTGAACATCAGGCTTTTAGTCATTAATATGATACAATAATTAAGATATTTAGATAGAACATAATAATTATTGATAATAGTATTCCAGATGTATTGTATTGAACTACTGTACCTAATTCATTATATATTTTAGGAGTTGTCGTTGGTCCATTTCATACCAAGGCCAACTCCAAAATGGACTCCAACTCCTAGACTTCGACTCAAACTCTACAGCCCTGGTGGAACAAAACCCAAAGCGCTGATCATTGTTCATCCTCTTGTGGAGAACACTCACGTCTGTGCAGGAGAAGAGATGCTGAGTCCAGGACACGGTGTCTCCGGATAGTGGGAACGTGCCCTAACACATCCACAGTCTTTTTAAAAGCAGGGCATCATTTCCATTTTTACTTTATTATGTCTCATTCATACATCAGGCCCACCGGCAGCTGTATAAAATAAATATATTAATGGGAATTAGTGCTGACCTAATCAATATAAAATGCTTTGTGCAAATATGCTAAATAAATCATTTATTCATAGAATACATATTAAAGAGTGCAAACGTAATATCATTGAAAGTGAGACATATTATTCATAGGCCAGCAAGCCCCAGTAACACCAGGATCACACTTGATATTTTCTCAAGATTTTCATACATCATCTCAGTTCTTTACATCGGAAATTAACTTGATTATAAATCAGTCTAAGAATTGTGCTCGTTCCCTGTTCTGCGAGGCTTAGTGACCCACCACAGGGCCTTGGGATACCGGTCCCAGGCGTTAATTAAAGGGATAGTCACAGGCGGCCTGTGCCTGGCCCTGTGGCCTTGATGGTCACTGGAAAATAAAAATAAAAAGTCTTTGTGACGCCACCTACGGTATCCGGTAATGATACTGGCACTGCTGAAGACCTCCGGGGATGATGGATGGGGCAGCTAGATGGTGACACTCCCCGTAGGTGGAGGATCCCCGGAGCAGAGATGGATGATGAATAGGGGATTTTGACACAGTGAAGCAGTCCCTCAGGCAACGTTGAATAAGACACCACACACTGCTCAAGTTCTGCAAAGGTTTTACTGATGACTAGGCCATAAACAGTTCTTTTCAGTCAACGGGTTAAACTGGTCTGGGGGTAATCACCAGGGGTTAGGGAGTTACTTGGGACTCTCTTGATGTACCTTTCAATTCCTTTCATCTGTCCTTAACTTCGCCACTCTCTCCACTTCCTTGGCGCTTCTGACACAGAGCCTCTCGCCGGTCCCCACGGATCCCTTTTTGAGAGACTTGAATGGAGTCTCCGGATCCTATATGGATACCTTTGTGGATTATGTCAGATGTGGCGGCGACTTCTAGACAATCCCGCGGCCTTCGGTTTAGTGGCTCAGGGATAGACACCTACACAGCCCTCGGACCCGATCCTCCGGTTGTGGACTGGGTTCCCTTCCGGCCAATGGATGTACTGGTCCAAATTCGGGTGCACCTCAACACTCTACGATCCCCCCTTCTGTCAGGGCCACTTCTCCTGAGGTGCCCTCCACTGCACTACTCCCAGGGTTCCCCTCCAATGGCTTTCTTCAACTCCTCACTTTCCTGCTCTCCACTATACCCCCCTAAGCTTCTCCCACCGGGAACGATTTCCTAGCAACAGATTAACCTATTGGTCCCCTGGTCTAAGGTGTGTGGATGCGTTTGGTGAGGGTTCCTGATTGACATCCAGTCCCCTGATCACAGGGATACTACACACTCTGGCCTGAGTGCAGTACCCTTCGTGGCGCACCAACCAGTGGGGCGCCACATTAGCATTAGATTTATTTTTATATTTTTGTTTCAAAGGTAGACATAAACAATAGAGGACCCCAGGACAACAACAGTGTAGTGGACCCCATGATCTCTGCAAGGAATAAATAAGTCTTAAAAGTGTGTGTATGGGAAAGGGGCACCAGTGGGTTTGGTGTGTCCCTTTTTCGCTGCATCTTGAGTGTCCTTTGATCTGAGTAGGTTGAAGACGGTTACAAATTCCAGTTGATCGCCGTCCATCTCAGATGTGCCCCGGTTGTGCCTGGCAGTAGTCAATATCTTTGTCTTCTCTGTGTTGAGTAGAAGTGCTAGGCTAAAAGTACATAATAAATCACCAGTTACCATCATTCAGGATAGTAATTTAGGGATTTTTAAGTCCTGCCATGGCTTCACCCCACCCTTTCCCCTTTTTGGACCCTAAATTTGATGTTATTGCGATAGTCGGGGGATATTCGGGACATTTGGTTTACCATATATACTCACGTATAAGCCGAGTTTTTCAGCACAAAATTTGGGCTGAAAAGTCCCCCCTCGGCTTATACGCGAGTATATAAAAAAATAAAAAAAATACCGCAGCAGCCCCGGAGGTATACAGGCCCCCCATCAAGTTCCAGGGCCCCCCCCCCTTGCGCGCCAGCCTGTAAAGGAAAATCATACTTGCCAGTGTCCAGTCGCGCCGTCCGCAGCTGCCGACATGACGATCCCGGGCTCCATTCAGCGTCTTCCGCATTTCCTGTAGTCGCGGGCAATGACGTCATTGCCCGCGACCTCAGGAAGTCGGAAGCCGGAAGACGCTGAATGGAGCCCGGGATCGTCATGTCGGCCGCTGCGGACGGCGCGACTGGACACTGGCAAGTATGATTTTCCTTTACAGGCTGGCGCGCAAGGGGGGGGGGCCCTGGAACTTGATGGGGGGCCTGTATACCTCCGGGGCTGCGGCTGTATACAGCCCCGGGGCTGCGGCTGTATACAGCCCCGGGGCTGCGGCTGTATACAGCCCTGGGGCTGCGGCTGCTGTATATACCTCTGGGGCTGCAGCTGCTGTATATACTTCTGAAGCTGCATATGGGGCTGCATATACCTCTGGGGCTGCATATACCTCTGGGGCTGCATATACCTCTGGGCCTGCATATACCTCTGGGGCTCCATATACCTCTGGGGCTGCATATACCTCTGGGGCTGTATATACCTCTGGGCCTGCATATACCTCTGGGCTGCATATACATATGGGGCTGCATATACCTCTGGGGCTGCATATGGGGCTGCATATACCTCTGGGGCTGCATATACCTCTGGGGCTGCATATGGGGCTGCATATACCTCTGGGGCTGCATATACCTCTGGGGCTGCATATACCTCTGGGGCTGCATATACCTCTGGGGCTGCTGTATACTACCACTGGGGCTGCTGCTGTATACTACCACTGGGGAGGCTGCTGTATACCTCACTGCTGGGGGTTGTATACCTGTGCTGGAGTCCACCCTCGGCTTATACGCGAGTCAATAAGTTTTCCCAGTTTTTGGGGGCAAAAGTAGGGGGGTCGGCTTATACACGGGTCGGCTTATACACGAGTATATACGGTATAAGCATTACTAATTATTTATTAAAAATGAGCCCCAGAGAATAGAAAAGTAATTGATCATGCAGATTTACATTGTGGGTATAATACGAATACGTAGAAAAATGTTTCCCCAGACCTCTGCAGAATGTGACTGTAACAAGTAAGCCAGCAGTAATCAGCCTAGAGAGAAAAGAAAGAAGAAAATGAAACTATAAAAGCTCAATAAAAGTGAAAAAGACTTGTGGTGCATATCCAATTTGATATGAAAGTGTATAGTCAAATGAGCAAAGCCTTGTGCGGCGAGGCTGAAATATATCAGCGTCAGCAAAAACGGAAACAGGCTCAATACATACATAAATACCTACATATGTCCATACATCAATCATTTAATGTAGCAGTCAATTAATCAATAAATAAATATGATCTTCATTACGTATGGCTATAATTCATACATAATAGAAAATAAAATGGAAAAAAAATCCACGTATTTATGTCATGGAATATAATGAAGTATATATAATTCATGAAAATAACTCAATATCGGGGAAACTACGCAACATAAAATCATGAAAATTCAAATGTCCATTGTATGTAATGTGTTGGTCTATTGCAGTTACTAAAGTTTAAAATATATATATATATATATATATATATATATATATATATATATATATATATATATTGTGCATACACTCCCATTCAAAAGTTTGAGGTCATTTACAAATTTCCTTATTTTTGAAAGAAAAGCACATTTTTTTTATAATGAAGCTAACATTAAATGAATTAGAAATACACTCTATACATTGTTAATGTGGTAAATGACTATTCTAGCTGCAAACGTCTTGTTTTTAATGCAATATCTACACAGATGTATAGAGGCCCATTTCCAACAACCACCACTCCAGTACAATGGTACATTGTGTTTGCTAACTGTGTAAGGGTGGCTTCACACTGCAGTCAGATCAGGTCAGGTTTTGTGTTTCAAAACCAGGAGAGGAACTTGCAGAGAAAAAGTATAATTGAAAGTTTGACACCTGTTCTAGGTTTTGGAGTCACTCCTGGTTTTGAAACACAAAACCTGACCTGATCTGACCTGATCTGACCTGATCTGACCGCAGTGTGAAACCAGCCTAAGAAGGCTAATGGATGTTTAGAAAATCCTAGAAAACCCTTGTACAAGTATGTTAGCACAGCTGAAAACAGTTTGGCTGATTAGAGAAGCTATAAAACTGACCTTCCTTTGAGCGAGTTGACAATCTGGTGAATTACATTTGTTTGTTCTATGAAACTCTCAAAATGGCCAGAAAAAGAGAACTTTCATGTGAGACTCGACAGTCTGTTCTTGTTCTTAGAAATGAAGGCTTTTCCATGCAAAGGCAGTTGCAAGAAGAATGGCTGAAACTGATGAAGAATGAGAACGGGCTCTAAGCAGAATAGAAAGAGAAGTGGGAGGTCCCGCTGCACAACTGAGCAACAAGACAAGTACATTAGAGTCTCTCAGTTGAGAAATCGACGCCTCATAGCTCCTCATCTGGCAGCTTCATTAAATAGTACCCGCATAAGGTCTGCAATGTTGCAAAGGGAGCATTCTTTGATGAAAGCAAAGTTTGAGGGAGAAAATTATTATTTAAAATAAAAATCATTATTTCTACCTTGTCAATGTCTGGACTATATTTTCTATTATGTTTGCAACTCATTTGATACGTAAAATTATTCATGGAATACTTTTCATGGAAAGCACAAAATTGTCTGGGTGGCCCCAAACTTTTGAACAGTAGTGTATATATATATTTGTAATAATAATAGTCTAGTGAATTAATACAAAATCAAGCATAATGATATTATTTGCTGTGTGTAACTGTTGTATATGTATATTAATAATAAATAGTAATAAAGACACAAGTTCATAAATATCATTTTACCATAAGACAGAATAAGAAACTATATGTAGCTACAAACCATTACCCATCCATAGTAAAGGTGGGATTTCTGGTGCCATGTTTTTTCACATAGAGTGGTGGAGACTAGTGATGAGCGAACACTTCCATGCTCAGGTGCTCAATACTAGTAACAAGCAGTTGGATGCTCGGATGGAGTACCGAGTATAATATAAGTCAATGGTCCAGAGAAATGCTTGAGTTCCCCACTGACTTCCATTATACTCGGTACTTGAGTCATGCCCATCCAAATGCTCGCGATGAGCATTGAGCCCCCGAGCATGGAGTGCCCTCTCATCACTAGTGGGGAACATATCGGATTGTTGACAATGATTACCATATCCCTTTATATTATTTATTCCATGTGGACACACTGACATAATGTTATGGACATGGTTGGATTTTTTTTTTAGTAATAGTCATAAGATCGCAGGATGGTCGCAATATCCCCACAATTTAATTGTGACTCACGGGTAATGGCGTGTTGCCATGGAACTCTTGCCAAATACTGATCTTTGCAGGAGGTGACAAGTAAGACTTAATAATATAAATAGTGGTTAATATTAATAGAAATAGGGCACAAGCAGAATGTCAGAAATCGGCATTGTTAAGCATCTTAAAGACTAGTCTACTCGACATATTAATGGATACCTGTCAGTAGAAAAAAAAAGGTTTCTACATTTTGCACTTTCCAGGCTGGCAGTCACTTGCTTTGCCTGGGTTAATGGGTAAAAAATGTATTTACATTTTTTCCTGGGAAGATTTTTTTTTTACTCCAATTTTTTGCAACTATCGTAGAATGTAGAATGTTGCTCCATGTAAAACTCACTAACAAGAAGGATTTATCTAACCTTCAGCGAGAAGGAGGAAACCATCAATTACGGACATTTTCAGGGTATTGTGTTCTGAATGGTTTCCAAAAGGCTGTATTCTATTGGAAGTGTGTGGCTGGGTGGTGGCAGGTTGTGCTGTTGCTGTCGTAGTTGGAGGGACTGTCTGACGTGGAATGCTAAATCAGCACTAGATGGTGATATTTCCCCCCCTTGCAAAGAAGCAGAAGTATTCTACCAGAGGGATGGGTGCGGTGAGGAGGGTTTCCCCCTAAGGCTTGCAGTTGTTGTTGGGATGTTCCTATTAATTTGTGAAAAGGCTACTTATAGTGACTCACTCGCTTGAGAATGTTGCATTTTTACCCTTTTTCTGGAGTGTGATGGGACTATTTTGGACCCTTACCTTTTCTTCGTAGAGTGGAATCTGTAAATGTAAGTCCCCAAGCTCGGGCCCCGCGTATATGCTTATTTTTGGTGGGTAAAAGTCTGGACAGTGTTTGGTGCCAAAAGTTAGGCAATGGCTGCAGCTACTGTTATAGGCCTGTGTTGAACTGACAGAGATTTCTATTGTACTGTTAGCTAGACACCCAGGTATAACAATTACTGTGATGTATATACAGTATGTGTTGTGGGCATGATAGCTAAGTAAAGTTGGTAAGTCAAAGTGCACGTGCATTAATTTACACTGGCCCTATAATGCAGAGATGAATTGGTTCCAGAGGTATCTTGTGTTAGATGAAATTGTTGCCGCGGCTCCTGATACACAAAAGTGAGTCTTTGGCATGGTACTCTGGTCCCGCTCCACAGGACTGGGTGTATGTTCATATATATATATGAGCTGGTGAAGTGTGGGGGAAAATTATCTTAAATCAACTTTGTGTCTGTCTGTGTGGCACCCCAGAGTCCGGATGCCACAATGTCATTGCCCCCCCTTGGGGGGTAGTGTCCTACCTAAGAGGAACAGAGGGTATCCATGATGAGCACAGGGAAAGGGGTACTCGGACAACGGGATGGATTTGATGGATGTCATGGGGTCACGGGTGGTCGGGTTCCCGGTTCCGTGCCCTGGCTGTCATTTGTTTGGTGGGGGGAATTATTTACAAGGAATTAAAAAGTATGTGATGTCACCTGTGGATCCTGGTAATTTGGATACCGGCGCTGATGTGTTGATGGGTGCAGCTCAGTGTGGTACAGCTCCCCACAGGTGGAGCTTTTCTCAGGGCAGCAAGGATGGATGAGGGGAGTAGTTGTACTTACTCCTCTGAGGATGCTGAGGCCCTCCAGGTACCGGCGGGAAGGAAGACAGACTTCACTTTACTTGGTACCTGCAGATGTTAAACAATACACGGTACAGTCTGGAAGAACGGGGACATAGCTGCAGGCTCGTCGGTTTACGGTCAGGGATAAACCGTCGACCGCCTCGACTTACATGTTGCCGGTGTTTCCCCAGACTAAACCAGCCGGCTCCAACCGGTGCTGGTTCATCCCCTTCTGTCCCGTCATTTCCTCCTGGAGATGGGTGATCCCTCTGTCACTCAGCTGTCAGGCGCGTCCTAGTTGACTGCCTTCCCAGAACTGTCTGACCGAAAACTCTCTACTTCCTGGTTTTCCCACTCCAAACTAGGCTCCACTCTCTTGGGACCTACTTTATGACAGTCCCCCTATTCTAAGGTGACCAAGTGTTGGGTGCTGACTTAGAGTCCATAGGTTAAACCCAAACCCTCAGCTACAGACGCACCACATATACTTGCAAGGTGTAATACCTCCCTGTGGCGCCTAGCCATAGGGGCGCCACACACCCCCTTGGTTAAATACACCTGTCCACGGGTGTTAAAACCAAACTGGGTGTGAGTTGACATTTTTCATATACATAACAAACAATAACACTTTTAATAACAAGTATTATTTTGGATCTTCCCATCCGAAAGGCGCATTTCTTGTAACGTTGCAAGCAGTTCAGCAAGTAAAGTCTCTGTAGGCTGCTAAAGACACAAAACACAACAAACCATTAACCATTGGTGCTACGGCATAGGAGTCTTTGGCACTGCAGGGGTCTCTTTTGGCTAAAAGTCCTGTAGGCCTCCTGGCCCTGGGGTCACCAATTGGCAAAGGTTTTACTCTCCCTGCACAGCTCCTTACGCCCACTCCACCTTCTTTAATATTGTGTAACGGATTTTACCTGCTCTTTACCCGTTTCATATTCTAGCACACAACAGGAAAACGCACATATTTTCACATTGAATAACTATATACATGACCGGGTTTTGCAGTCTCTAGTCCATATATTTGTGAACACACAGGGCATACCATCCTCTTGGCCCTACGTGCTGCTCCTGGCTAGCCCAGTCATTTTGGTGCAAGTCCCAGTCTGGGTGCTCCGAAGTTGTGATAGTACTGCTCACCTCTGGTTGTGGCTACACCGACCGGTCTAGCCTGTCCGTGCGGCTGGAGCTCCTTTTGCACCATGTGGGACCCGGATGCCCCGACTTCCTCGATGTTTCCTTTCCGGTCATCCTGGAACTGTGGCCTCCCGATGGGTTGCCAGGAGTGCAGGATCAGGGCTGGAGGCTGGTATTCAAACCGTCTCGTCTCCATACCAACCCAGTCTTGATGTTGCTCCAGACAATCAGCCCACCATAGCTCGCAGGGCCGGGACACCTCTGTGCTGCCGGCTGTTCCTTCCTCTCGGTCCTCCTCCTCGGAACTCGCCCTGACTGGTAGAGCTTTCTTTCTTACATTCCTCTACTATCAGGTCGGGCTCCCCTGAGAACCGGATCAAGTTTTCCGGTTCGGTGGCCTCCTCTTCTCCGGGCTCAACGCTCGCTGGATCCTCCGGTTTGGTTCTTGACCTGCCCCTTTAGTTGTTTGATAGCAAGGGGGGCGGGGAGACACTTTGGCGCCTCTTGCTTGACCCATCTGTAGTAAGGGGTCGAGGCACGCCCCTGGGCCACCACATAGTCTTTTACATTTTTAGGCCCGCCCACCACGAGAATCCTGCAGGCAAGTCCTTCGGGCCTTTCCGGAGCCCGCCACTACACTTCGTCACTCCTCGGCAGAGCAGAGGGCAGGGCTTATCTTCAGTTTCTCCAAGGTTGCTGCATTCCAGCTATAACATCTGTCCTTGTGTCAGTATCACCAGTAAAGGACTTGAGGAACCAACAAACCGTGAGTTGCACCCTACACCCTTTCAACATCCACTGCCCTGGGGATCCACTCCCCCTGTGGGGGGCCACTACATCCTAGATGCCCATCCATTGTCCCCAGAGGTTCTGCAGCAGCGGTGACCACTCATAGCCACAAACCATGGGTGGCATCACGAATAATCCTTTTTATAATTCCCCCAAGAACTCTTTGAAGCTGAACTCAGGGTCATGGATCCGAGTATCGACCCCTGTGACTCCCCAGAAACAGCATAGCCTGGTTCTGAGTACCCCATGGCCTGGGAGCACATCATCTGTAGCCCCCTATATCCAAATCAAAACCTTCGGTTCTCACACCTGGACAACTTTGTAAAGAATGTTTCCTCTGAAACGTGTTTTGGAGTAAAAAATACACTACGACCAGTGTCTGATTCAAGCGGCCCATGGTTCATCATGAATGTCAGGACATTTCCTTGCATTCAAAGACAGTACCTATTTGCATATTTTCAATAGGCACACAAAGTATTGCTATGGACATTGGGAATAAAAATTACAAATAGATATTGGATCAGTGTAAGTGAAAGGTTTATGTCATCAACAAAACTTTTTAATAGATGTCTATTATGGCATATGAACGTCAAAGACGGAGTGCCCCACTTGGCACTTGTTGGAGGTTTATGACCCCCAGTGATAAGTTTATTCTAAGCTATAAAGAGACGACCCCTGAGAAAGGAGATTCTCCTTCCTTAATGATCTAATTTGCAAATTGGTGAATAGAAGACATAATTTAGATCATTGTGTGACAGCCCATTTGGAGAGGTTTAAGAATCGCCCCCATGCAACATCATAGCCACTTATTAACAGTATCATGTTTCCTGAGTGCTGACATCTCCAGGATTAATTAAACCATTAGGCTCTTGTCTTAAAATCATTTTTTAAGTCTGGCTGTTTAAAAGACTTCTCTATATGTGTCAGCTATGACCTGTTATTTCTTCGTAAAGTCTCCCTTTCCTGCCCGTATAAATTACATTCTCACTCTGTTTTGTCTAGCTTCAGATGAATGAGGGCTCTCTAAGGCTTTTCTTTGAGGGACGTATGTTATTTGAATATATTATCTTTATATTGGGTATTAATGCAAGCGCCAATTGTAAAACAAGACTTGTGGAGACTGCCTGCTGCGCAGTTCTTTACAATGGGCTAATATTTCTTAATGCTCAAGCCCTGGTGTGTCTTAAGTACTCAGAGCAATTTCAGATGGTAGCTAATGTTGCAGCTAAAGTGCGGAGTTATTTTGGCTGTATTCCATATTCTGGAAGTTTTTTTTATTAAGATTGCTGTGATGGCTTGACTCTTCTGTATTGTGACTGTCCATCCTATATATTAATTACTCCACATTACAGAAGCACTTCAGAAATGGGATTTTACATATAAGGTCCACTCACTCACTAGGAGTATTCTAGCTGTTTAATTTATTTTATCCAAGCACAATTACGTCCATACTTGTTAAGAAATTCATTATGGGATCTGCAGAGATATCACTGGGCCAATTAATGCTCTTCAGTGTAGAGAAGAGGTTACCACCTATCAAAACCTCCGGGCAGTGCTGAGACCCTTTCCACTCTTTCATGTAAGAAAACAGTTATGTACTGTAGTATAAAACCAAAAATTCTGACTGACATCAATTGCCTATAAATGCTGTATGTACCGTGTGCATATTTTTCAGTGTATTGTGTGAGAAGCAGCTACATCCTATCTCCCTGCCTCCTTCTTGTAATAGCTGACAGGGAGAAACTTATCACAAGCACTATATTAGGGACTATCAGTTGTATTCTATATTCTATCTACTGATCTATCACCATCATGTAGAAGCAAAACTTAACATATAAGACTCCAATCTCTCTGCAAAGCTAGAAGTGTCATAAAAAGTAAATATAAATATATATGTGTATATATATATATATATATATATATATATATATATATATATAAGAGAAAAAAACTGCACAGCACTCACAGACAATGTGAACTGGTGCCAGCAGGGATGCTGGGATAAACTACTAGGGAAAAAAACCTTGCAGCACTCAGCTACTTTTCACAGTTCACATTGTCTGTGAGTGCTGTGCAGTTTTTTTCTCTTTTGTATCATGTGGAGTGGCTGGCTCCATTACTGCAATGTGCACCCTCGTTGCCTACAGGTGATCAAGGGTCTAGATCAGGGGATCTCAAACTCCAGGCCTCGAGGGCCGCACACGGTTCAGGTTTTCAGGTTTTCCATAGCATTTGACAGTTGGTATTCAAATGACCAACTGTCAAATTCCAAGGAGATCCTGAAATCCTGGACTGTGTGCGGCCCTCGAGGCCTGGAGTTTGAGAACCCTGGTCTAGATGGTGTCCGCCCACTTAGTAGTGGGGTAGGGTGGACAAGGAGGACTTGGGTGTCAGTGTTAGGACTCATCGGACCTGAAGTCACTTTGTCGCAGTCGACGAGCAAGCAGACATTGGCCAATGTGTGTACTAAGAACTTCAGATTTAAAAAAAATAATAAGAATTTTGAGTTTTTTGAAAAAAAAGGTACGGTAAATTTTTTAATTTTTTCTCATATATATAGCTTGTCAGCATATGTACATCATTGGTAGTAGCTGAGTGCTGCAAGGTTTTTTTCCCTAGTAGTTATATATACTAGATCAGGGGTCTCAAACTCCAGGCCTCGAGGGCCGCACACAGTCCAGGTTTTCAGGATTTCCATAGCATTTGACAGTTGGTAATCAAATTACCAACTGTCAAATTCTAAGGGAATCCTGAAAACCTGGACTGTGTGCGGCCCTGGAGTTTGAGACCCCTGTACTAGATGGTGGCCGATTCTAACACATCAGGTATTTTAGAATATGTATGTAGTTTATTTATGAAGATTTAAGAACAATGCAATGAGCAATCAGTAAGGTACCATCACACTTAGCGACGCTCCGGCAATCCCGACAACGATATGATCTGGTATGGATCACTGGAGCGTCACTACGTGGTCGCTGGTGAGATGTCAAACAGTCAGATCTCACCAGCGATACAGCAACGATATGGCAGTTGTTGGGACCCTGTCACTCTAGGGCGTAGTATTGAGGTCGTTGGTCATTGTCCCACGCGGCTTGGCAGGGAATTTGAATCCAGGCCGCCATATTGGAATACCCATAACTTGGGTGTTCTACTATGGCGGTCGGGGTACTTCCGCTGCTAGCAGCCGTTGCCTCTGACCTCTGTGCGGCAGGAGATGACCCGCGGCTACCGTCGGGAGATCAGCGGTGCTAGCCGCCTGATCTCCTGATGGTAGCGGTGGCGTGCGTGGTTCAAATCCCACGCCAATTTGCGGCCACACTTCGCCTGTCGCTGATTGGTCACGGGCGGCTGGCGTGACCAATCAGTGACGCGGGATTTCCGTTACAGACAGAATTAGATGATAATATAGTAAATATTGGAACAACAAATAGAGATACTATCCCCCTTTGCTTGATTTGGAGTTTATTTAGGTGGTCATCAAAGGTCATAAGTGGTCATCAGAATGTAGTCCATTTACACAATTGCCCACTTGAAGTCTAACATTTTATAACGGACACATGGGCAAGAGACATTGGACAATAGTTAGATTCAAGCTCCATCAAAACAGTTCTGAATTCTTCACTTTTGACTGGTGTTGAATATCTCAAATACTTCATTGGTTGGAAATGGTGCTCAAAGTTGCATTGACAAGTTAGATTAGACTAACCAAAGACTTATCCGAAGAATGATTGTGACAAACTTATAACAGATGTAAGGAAAAAGGTGTGTGACGGTCCGCGCTGCTGTGTCACAAAGTCACGAAGAAGACAGTGCTTCAATAAAACATCCTTTATTCTTCCTGTCCTACGCGTTTCGAAGCCACCTCTGAGCTCCTTCCTCAGGGACATCCCTGAGGAAGGAGCTCAGAGGTGGCTTCGAAACGTGTAGGACAGGAAGAATAAAGGATGTTTTATTGAAGCACTGTCTTCTTCGTGACTTTGTGACACAGCAGCGCGGACCGTCACACACCTTTTTCCTTACATCTGATACCAGTGTTCCACGTCCTGTGGTAAGTGGAGGTCCAGCAGCAGCTACATTTCTCGCGCTCCAGCCGGTTGTGGGTTTGCACAACCCAGCAAGGTGAGTGGCCATTACACTTCACCTTTTTCCAAAAAAGTGTCACCATTGATAGGGCACTATTCTGCGCCTCGTTGTGTCTCCTTGTGTTTACACTGTGACAAACTTATGACCTGGGCTCAGAAACCATCCACTGTTTAAAGTAAAATTTTAAGCTAATAATTACTTGTCATTTAATATACATTGCAACCGTCTTAATATTCCAGTCAATCAAGAAGGGGTATGTTAAACAAGACAATGCAAAAAATTGTCTTGAATTTAAGGATATTTCTGGGAAAGATGTACTAAGGCTCTCAAAATTTCTCAGGCTAGATATAATAATAATAATATTTATTCATTTATATAGCGCTATTAATTCCATGGCACTTTACATACATCAGTAATGCTGTCTCTCTTGGAGCTCACAATCTAAATATCCTATCAGTATGTCTTTTACAATGTGGGATGAAACTGGGGCACCTGGAGGAAACCCACACAAACACAGGGAGAACATACAAACACCTTGCAGATGTTGTCCTTAGTGTCCTTGGTGGGAATTGAACCCAGGACCCCAGTGCTGCAAAGGCTGCAGTGCTAACAACTTGCGCCACCGTGCCGCCCAAATCTAACATTGATCATATTCTTGTACTAACAGAATCATCTTTATCTCTCTCCATGGATAAACTTTTCTTCATCAGAAAGAAAAGCTTAGTTTACTACCTTAGCCCTATATTTAAATACCCTATCCAAGGTAAAGTCCCTTGTTAGCACCTCCCTTGGCAGTCAACACCCATGGCACATGCGCAGTAGACTTCTCAACAATCTAGTTTTCGTTCCTTTGTCTACATTTCCATTTTTCCTCATCTGTAGTCTTATAAGTAGCTTACATGGCAAAGCGATAAACAAACGTATGCAGTTTATGGTGGTTTTATAGCGTTAATATTGCTTGAGGACTTTACACCATCTGGTCTACTCCGCAATTCACAAGCACGTTGTATTTCCATTGTGCTCCCATTAAAATATGATACTATTAGACACTTGCGCTATGTCTTGCAGGTATTGTTTTGTGTTGAGAACCACCTTCATTATTTCACTTCATTTTTTCTCTTCCATTCATTATGGAGGTAATGTAAACAATTTGTAGTTTTTGTCTAACGGGTTCCTGCTGTTCCCTCTGAATTGAAGACGAGATGTCTCTGCTTGAACTACTGAGTGGTAGTTATGCAAGATTTCATTCTTCGTCATTGCTCCTCTGTGCCAGACACACAGCACAGTTGGTGGTACTACGTATAAGGGAGTACTACAGACAACCTTACATTTTTTCGAAATTGCAAGTTTTATATCGAGGGTCAATTTTTTACTTGGACTTTTTGAGACAGTGGAACTGCTTTACCGTAGGATTTTAAAATTTATGACTTATGTAAGAACATCTATATTAAATCGGTGTGAGTCCGAGTCTCCGATTCGAAACCCATGCCGATCAGCTGCTTAAATAGGGCTATGGCAATCCAGAGAGTGCCACAACCCTTCCCACAGTGATAAAGAAATTAATGGGGTTATCTGGGATTTATAAAGCAAAAAATATGCGCCTAAGCACTAACAGACAGGTAGCTGCCAACTACTTGCCTGTTGTGCACGGCATCATTCATCGCCATTCACCAACGACATGGTGTGGTCTGAGACTGCTCCTGTCAGCGAGTTTGCTGCTTCCTCTGATGTCCCATGAACAGAGGGGCAGCTTTTCCTCTCTGTTAATGAGCGGCATTGCTGACCTTACACTGATGGACAGCTGGATCCCCCAATCAGGTATTGAGGAGCCAGCTGTCAATCAGCCGAAGACTGGCTGTCCTGCCCCTTTCAACAGAGCTGAGCATGAAAAAAGCCGCCTCTGCTCTGTTTACCCTGCCATGCTGTCCCCAGCGGGAGTGATCTGTGACTGCTCGGTGTCAGAAGTGAACAAAGGTAAACGGTGCTTGGCACAACAGGAACGGAGGTGGCAGCTACCTGCCTGTTAGTGCTTAGTCACTTTTATTTTTTGAATCCCGGATAACTCCTTCAACCTTTTCCCGACATTTGACGTACTGGGTATGTCATGTATCGGGTACCTGCCTTTGACGTGAGCTCCCGCGGTGAACTCACATCTTTTCTGCTAAAGGGAAAAAACACCTCTTTAAATCGTCTTCCTTAGCGAGTGTGACACAAGCTGAGTGTGACCGGAGCGTAAGTGCGAATGGAAGTAAGCGTGTGACTTGTGATTTGGTTGAGAAGGTATATGGAAATTCTGCAACAAATACCTGTGTCAATTGCTGAGAGTTGCTGAATTGTGAATTCCTGAATTGTGAATTGTGAATTCCTGAGGGCTTTTCTACGTTTTTAATTTTATTGGGCCTTCTTAACTTTTTTTCTCTCTACAAGTTTATAGTCTCTTATTTTACTACCTGTAAGTTTAAGGGTTAACTACATTGCACTTAAATCCTGTGGTGTAGCTATAGTCACAAGGGGTTAATAAAGGGTGGGGGTTAATAATTAAGGGTTTATAAGTAGCAGCTGGTTGGGGCTTCAGTCTTTTGGAAGTGCATTGAGTTGTAGGTTGACTTTCTGCTAAAGGGAAAAAAAACCTCTTTAAATCTTCCTTAGCGAGTGTGATACGAGCTGAGTGTGACCGGAGCGTAAGTGCGAACGGAAGTAAGTGTGACTTGTGATTCAGTGACTTTCAGGGAGATTGTAAGGGAGGAATTACTGAATTGCTAGCTGTATTTTATTAATACATTTCTTTTTACTTATCATCTCTGTCTGGTGCAATCCCCATTAGGAAATGAGTTTCATAGTTGACAATGCCATCCAGTGTACATCTTGCCACACGTATGCAAGCCTTGAACAGCCAGTCGAGGGTGCATACTGCTGTGTGAGATGTGAGCACGTTGTGCATTTGGAAGCCCAGACACTGGATCTAAATGAACAGCTGGCAACACTGAGATGCATAGACAACATGAAAAGGAGTCTGCTGCTCAATGGGATAGATGTGGGGGAGGATGGTAGCATGGAGCTGCAGGACAGTGAGGCAGCTAGCTGGGTGACAGTTAGAAGGTAGGTTAGAGGGAAGAGTGCCAGGGAGACTAGTCACGATCTGGCACACCCCAATAAATTTGCTAAGTTGGCAGATGAGGGGGGTGTCAGTACAGGAATAACACTGCTGCAGCATGGCATGTCCTCTGAAAGCTGGAGGAGTGTCAGCTCCAGTAAGGGGGAAAACAGGATAGCAGGGCAGGTAAGACAGATGCTGGCAGTGGGGGACTCAATTATTAGAGGAACAGATAGGGCAATCTGTTACAAAGACAGGGATCGTTGAACAGTGTGCTGCCTACTTGGCGCTCGAGTCCGGCACATCGCTGATCGGGTTGACAGATTACTGGGGGGGGGGAACTGGTGAGGATCCAGCAGTCATGGTGCATATTTGCATAAATGACAAAGTTAGAGGTAGATGGAAGGTCCTGAAAGATGATTTCAGGGAATTAAGCTGCAAGCTTAAGGAAAGGACCTCCAAGGTAGAATTCTCTAAAATACTGCCTGTATCACGTGCCACACCAGAGAGGTAACGGGAGATTAGGGAGATAAATAAGTGGCCCAGGAATTGGTGTAGGTAGGAGGGGTTTGGGTTCCTGGAGAACTGGCCCGACTTCTCTGTTGGCTACAGGTTCTATGCTAGGGATGAACTGCACCTCAATGGGGAGGGTGCAGCTGTGCTGGGGGAGAAAATGGCTAGAAGGTTGGAGGAGTGTTTAAACTAGGGATTGGGGGGAGGGTATTCATTGTATAGGAGGGGAAGATAGTGTAAATAGTAACCTGGGCACAAGTAATGCAATTGAGGGTGACATGGGGGTTAGAACAGTAAATATAGTAAGAAGGAATAGAGGTAAAGAAAGATGCATAAAGTGCATGTATACTAAGGCCAGAAGCCTCACCAACAAAATGGTGGTAGAGGAGAATATCCTCATTAAGCAAATAGATGAAGCAGCGACTCAGGGAGAAGTTATTATTATGGGGGACATCAACTACCCTGAAATACACTGGGGGACAGAAACCTGCAGCTCCAGCAAAGGTAATCGGTTTTTGACAATTATGAGAGACAATTACCTTTCACAACTGGTTCAGGACCCAACAAGAAGGGGGCCACTGCTGGACCTAATATTAGCCAACAGGCTGGACCGCATATCAAATATACGGGTTGGAGGTCATTTGGGTAATAGTGATCACAAAATAGTAAGTTTTCAAGTATTCTTTAATAAGATGTGTATTAGAGGGGCTATAAGGACACTAAACTTCAGGAAGGCAGATTTCCAACGGTTGAGAGATGATCTTAGTGCAATAAACTGGGATGTCACACAAAGGTACACAAAGCAAATGGGAGACATTTATTAGCATCCTGAATAGGACTTGTGCACAATATATACCCTATGGGAATAAACATGCTAGAAATAGGAGGAAACCACTATGGCTAAATAAAGCTGTAAGGGGCGCAATAAGTGACAAAAAGAAAGCATTTAGGGAGTTAAAAGAGGCATAGATGCTGATGAGGAGAACATAATTTTACCTCTATACAAGTCACTAGTGCGACCACACTTAGAATACTGTGTACAATTCTGGTCTCCGGTGTATAAGGCTACTTTCACATAACAATTTTTTCCCTGTCCGTGGGATCCTACTTTTTGTAGGATCCCACAGACAGAAAAGGAAAGCATCGGAGGTGACCTCCAGATGCTTTGTCTGTGTCCGGGTCCGTGATCCGGACACAGCGGGGCACTTTCACTTCTGCAATGTATAATATACATTGCAGAAGTGAAATATAAGAAAGAGTTAAAAATAAAAAAATCACTATGCTCACCTATCCTCTATCCAACGCTGCCTCCCACAGCAAGGTCCGTGTGCTTACAGGACCTGTGATGATGTCAGAGAGCATCATCGGGTCACACGACCGCAGTTACCGCGGCAACTGCAGTCATGTGACCCGATGATGCTCTCTGACATCATCACAGGTCCTGTAAGCACACGGACCTTGCTGTGGGAGGCAGCGCTGGATAGAGGATAGGTGAGCATAGTGATTTTTTTATTTTTAACTCTTTCTTTTACTTAATTACACTTCTGCAAAGTATATTATACATTGCAGAAGTGTAATTAGAAGGGTTGGAGAAATTTTAGTGTACTGACATGCTCAGTACACTAAAATCGGGTCCGAGGAAACATCAGATGTTTCCTCGGACCCTGCTCCTTAGGGCCCCATGTTAATGGAATCGATCGGATTATATATACTAGATTCGTTGATTCAGGGAATTAGCCTGATTGCCGTATGTGGAGTCAGGAAGGATTTTTTTCCCCTTTAAGGTACCTTTACAGCCTCAAGCACAGTGTAGCAACTGCCTGGCAATCAGGATTTCACTGTTGCTTTGAAATTGCTACAAAGTTGCAGCGTGTAATTTGGGAAAGTGATCGGGTTTCTCGCAGTTGCTCCGGGTAGCGGTTTCCGAGCCGTGTTCTAAAATCCAAGGCAACACAAATGGTGAATTGCCCTGGTATTGGCGTGTAAACGGGCGATAGGGATGGAATCTGTGTCACCTAGTGATTTCCTAGAGGCGTGCCACAGCATGATGTTTTCTGCGCCCCCTCAGTGATGATTGGTGGTGGCTACTGTGTTTCCATTGGCTGTCCCTTCACAGGGCGCCATATTTAAAGACTGTCCATTCACACTCCACAAATGGAATGGCGTCATATATTAGCCAGCCTTCCTGCGCAGGCTGGCGAATCATGACGCTATTGCATTGTCCAATCAGCATGTTAGCGTCACGGAATACAGATCTAAGAATAGTGGGTCTGCAGCAACCTTTCAGCTCTATACGTGGTTGTGAGCACACAATCCCATGAGGTGAGCACATTTGCACATGTCGAGTCCCAGGCCCAGGGGGTACTCGGGTATCAGGCTCAGAGGGGTTCACAGGGATATCATCGGTGGTGGTGCCTGAGCCCGTAGCCTGGGTGACACTTCAAAGAGGGGTTATGTACAAGGGGAAAAGAGTTATTGTCTCGTGATGCCACCTGTAGTACCTGGTGATGGGTCACCAGCTCTGCCACAGTCCTCCGGAGGGTGATGGTATTGTGGCAAGAATGGCAAAGCTCCCTACAGGTGGAGCTGATCCTCCAGGGCAGCTGTAAGTAAAAAGGATGATGATGTCAGCACAAAGACACGAAAGGCACAGTCACTCTCTCCCGGGTACTTTACGGTAAACAGTCAGCAGCAGAATACAATGTCCACAGTTCAGCAAGATGTTAAATAAACAGGTAGCCCTACGGGTAGCTGCAAGTGGATGCCAGGTGGTATGGTGGAACCCGTGGTATGCCTTAGTTGACGAACCCGTGTCCTTTCTTCCCCGCCTGGGATTAGTCTGTACCCAATTATTCCTTGAAGGTAATTTTGGGGCAGAGCACAGATAACAGAGCCCACTGACAGCAGAACACAGGACAGCAAAGAACACAGATGCAGACAGACAGCAGGCCCGAGGCAGATAGCAGTCCTCAGCTCAACACAATGCAGCAGCCAGTGCACAGAGCAGGGCTGGTGGGGTTGGATGCAATGCTCTGCAGCTCGTGCCCATCACATGCACACAACTGCAGCAGAATAGCTGAGCACTGGACACATTACATGATCTGCAGAGCAGTGGGCACACAATCTGCAGAGCAGTGGGCACTAGACATGATCTGCAAAACACTGGACATAATTTGCAGAGCACTGGGACATGATCTGCAGAGCACCGGACATACTCTGTAGAGCACCAAGGCAGAGCACTGGACACAAGCTGCAGAGCATTGCACACACTTTGCAGAGCACTGGACACAATGCGCAGAGCACCGGACACACATTAGAGCACCAGACCACTCTGCAGAGCACTGGACAATCTCCAGAGTACAGGAAACACAGCGAACACTAGACACAGCAGAGCACTGGACACACAGCAGAGCACTGGGCACAGCAGACCACTGAACACAGCAGATCACTAGACACACAACAGAGCACTGAATACAGCACAGCACTTGGACATAATTTGCAGAGCACTGGATACAGCAGAGCACTGGACATATCCTGCAGAGCACTGGACACAGCAGAGCACTGGACACAGCAAGCACTGGGGCAACATAGACACACAGCAGAGCAATGGACATACTCTGCAGAGCATGATGTCTCCCCTGCTGTGGACCCCTAAGTGCTCCTGACATGGGGCCTCCTGTGTGCTGTGACCCCCCCCCCCCCCGCTCTCCCACCTATCCTGTGTGGCAGACGTGATATCACAATGCCGTCTGCACTGAGCCGGGATTAGAACTCTACGGTCTCCTGCAGAAAGAGCTAGAGGTGCAGGAGACCATAGAGATCAGCTCCCAGCTCAGTGCACATGGGCATTGTGATATCACATCTGCAACACAGGTTAGGAGGGAGAGCAGGGGGTGGTGAGGGGGGGCCACAGCACACAGGGGGCTTCTGGGAGCCCACTGTCAGGGGCACATACACAGCACCAAGGGGCCCACAGCTACCGGAAGATACAGGGCAGGGGATGCTGTCCTGCGGTAGAAGGGTGGGTCCCCCCAGGCACTTCCAGGCTCGGCCCCTGCCACAGCACCTCGGGATCCACTGCTTTGCTTGTGCCTCTGCTCCACATGGCTAATTTGCATAGTTTATAAATTAGCCTATGGACAGACTAGAGGTGCAGGAGCCCTGTGGGCCCCTCCCAGCTTGGGCCCCGTTCATTGAACCAGCTGACGAGTGGTAGGCCCACCCCTGCAGGAAGGTATCTCAAAGCTCCTGACTGCTAAAAACCTCACCATCCGAATAATCGGGTTCTCTGCAACTCCATACATTATTATGGAGTGCCGAAGACCAAAGACCAGCTGAATGCAGCACTCAGTCATCTCGGTGGCCCCATTATGAAGTAAATGAGCAGTGCTGTCTATGGTTCATCACTGCTCCATTCTTTGGATTCTAGTGGTCAAACCCCCAGGAAATAATTCCAATCCTAAAGATAAGAGATCACTTCCAATTTTGAAACTTTAATGGAGCAATGGTCATGCATGATCACTTCTGCTTCACTCACACAGAGAACAGACTGGAGAGTCAAAAAGCGAAAATAGGCTTTTATCCAGATAAACCATGGAGAATTGTGGACAAATGTGCTCACCTCTCCTGGTGGATTGTGTGCTCAGAACCACTTAAACAGCTGACAGGTTGCTGCAGACCCACGATATAAAGAAAATCAGAGACTGGAATAAAATAGGTTACGCCTGCAATGGTGGAGGACAAGTGACAAGGAAGAATCAGAATCGACAAATGGGGGTCATTATTCTGCACGTTTCGAAATCGATAAGGAGAAATGAAAAGGGCATAAACCTGCACTGGTGTATGGCGAAGATCCTGACAGTCCCTTTAATTGGTCAACGCGTTTCAAAGCCTTAATGAGCTTCTTCCTCAGGACACATCATAATCACACGTTTCGGAATGTCTCATTGCTTCATCAATACACTGTATCTGTACTGGGTTATCCTGATGAAGAAGTGAGACACTTCGGAACACGTAGACTAAAAACCACATTCGTGGATTCCGTATTCTTTCTCATCACTTGTCCATTGCCAGCGCAGGTTTAACCCATTTTATTCCAGTCTCTGATGTTATTCTCACAGTTGACTTTGAGCTGACGTTCTTTAGATCAGAGGGGGTCTCAGCAGCCGGACCCCTGGCAATCATAAATTTATCATCTATCAGCTGAAAGAAGTTACAAATTGGGCTTCAAAAACTGTGCAGTCATAGCAACAGGTTTTCTTCCTCATTATCTGAAGGAATGGAAGAGGTTATGTCCTGCAAAAGTAAAGCATTAATAGTTATTACGCACTGCTATTTCTTTGCTTGCATTTATATAAAACCAACACACTATATACTGTACAATGTAGTATAATAATATACCATACTGTATGGTCAAAGGAGTTCTCCATCACTGACTGTGTGATGTGATCATCAGAGTCATAAAAGTCCAAACCCAATGCCTCATCCAATCTTTACACCAATCATGTATTAACCATACTCATCACACTCCGATTAAAGTTGTGTATTTGACTCGTGGATCATACAGTCATGGCCGAAAGTGTTGGCACCCTTGGAATTGCTCCAGAAAATTGAGTTTTTCCCAGAAAATTATTGCAATTACATGAGTTGTCATCCGCATACTTATTTTTTGTGTATTGGAATAACACAAAAAAACTGAGAAAAAAATAGCAACTTGGACTTAATTTCACACAAAACCCCAAAAAAGGACGACATTATTGACACCTTACCAAAATTGTGGGTGAACAACTTTGTTTCAAGCATGTGATGCTGGGTCAAGCTCACCTGTGGCAAGTAACAGGTGTGGGTAATATGGAAATCACACCTGAAACCATGATAAAGGGGAGAAGTTGACTCAACCTTATGCTGTGTGCGCCACACTAAGCATGGAGTACAGAAAGAGAAGAAGAGAACTGTCTGAGGACTTGGAAACCCAAACTATAGAAAAATATCAAGAATCTCAAGGTTACAAGTCCATCTCCAGAGATCTTGATGTTCCTTTGTCCACAATTTGCAGCATAATCAAGAAGTTTATAATCCATGGCACTATAGTTCATCTCCCTGGATGTGGACAGCAGAGAAAAATTGATGAAAGGTTGTAACGCAGGATAGACCGGGTGGTGGATACGCTGCCCCAATCAAGTTCCAAATAAATTCAAGCTGTCCTACAGGGTCAGGGGATATCAGTGTCAGCGCAAACTACCTGTCCACATGTGAATGAAATCAAATCTATAAAGGAGACTCAGGAGGACCCCACTGCTGACACAGAGACATAAAAAAGCTGAACTTTCAGGCTGCCAAAATGTACATGAGTAATCCAAATCCTTCTGGGAAATCATCTCGTCGGACAGATAAGACCAAGAAAGAGCTTTTTGGTAAAGCACATCATTCTACATGACGTATCGGTTCATCATAGGTCATGTCCTCCCTTTGATGCAAGCTCACATCATTCCCTCAACATGTCAGCTACTAACACTACATCTCGATCAGATCCACAATCTGATCATGCTGTTAACCCTTTGGACTGCGCTGTCATTCAGTGACAGCGCGATCCAAAAGCACCACGGTAGGGATCATGCCGTTCACTGCTGTGATTGGAGATCCTGCGATCTTATCGCGGCATCTCCATGTGTCACCTGATAGCCCGGGGTCCTGCAGTGATTCCGGATGCTATCAGGATTCACTTCCTGTGGATGGTTGGAAAGCGCTGTCAACCACAGAAGTGATCATTTGTGCTATGCCCCAATGTGCTGCTGCATGGGACATATAAACAAGCGATTGAAACACTGCAGCACTGTGGCGCCCTATGGGGCAGTGAAAAACAAAGAAAAAATAAACAAATTAAGTTTTTGAAAATATGAAAAAAACCCACAATAGTTCAATTCACCCCCCTTTTGCGCAATATAACATAAAAGTATTAAAAAAAATGTAAAAAATACACATATTTGATATCGCCACTTTCAAAAATGCCCCATCTATTAAAATATTAAATCAATTACCGTAATCAGACCGGTAAACTGCATAACAGAAAGAAAAAGTCCAAATCCCAAAATTACATTATTTTGGTCGCCTCAATATGGAATAAAATGCAATAACGGCAATCAAAACATGACATCTACCCAAAAATGGAATCACTAGAAACGTCAGCTCAAAAGCAAAAAAAAAGCCGCACCAGCCCCAGATCCCGAAAAATGAGAACCTACGGGGCGCAGAACATGGTGCAAAAAGTGCAATTCTTTTGTTTGTTCAAATTTTCTGAATATTTTTCACCACTTAGATAACAGTAAAGGTATACATGTTTGGTATCTACGAACTTGTACTGACCCGAGGCATCATACCGATATGTCAGTTTTACCATATAGTGAACATGGTGAATAAAAAAACACAAAAAACTAATTTATAATTGTACTTTTTTTTTGCAATTTCACTCCATTTGGAGTTTTTTTCCCCCATTTTCCTGTACACTATATGGTAAAATAAATGATTTCATCTGAAAGTACAACTCATCCTGCAAATAAAACAAGCCCCCATATGTCTATAGTGACGGAAAGATGAAAAAGTTATGGCTCTTTGCAGAAGGGGAGGAAAAAACAAAA
Organism: Allobates femoralis; assembly: GCA_033576535.1. Classification (NCBI taxonomy): domain Eukaryota; kingdom Metazoa; phylum Chordata; class Amphibia; order Anura; family Aromobatidae; genus Allobates; species Allobates femoralis. The sequence goes on from JARQOC010000008.1 coordinate 159,478,838, forward strand.
ACGGAAAACAAAAAATCGCCTGGTGGTGAAGGGGTTAAAACTTGTGTCTAGAGATTGCTGACACATAGTTTTTTGGTGACCCCTTACTATTCTCTTCCAGAATGTGCACCAATATGTTCAGTGCTGGTGGTCATACGTGCTCCCTAGGTCAGTCCCATGCATTTTATATAGAGGGTCCAAATAATGCTAAAGTATTAATTACCCTTCCCCTAATCAGCATCGCTCTCCACCAGTCTATGTTGTCTTCTGCTTCGATGATATCACGTTGACAGCACTGCAGCCATTTGGTGAGCTAAGTGCTCTTTACATTGACAGAGCTGCTGAGCTCTGTGATTGGCTGCAGTGCTGTTAATGTGACCTCAATGCTGCAGGGAAACAACAGAGACTTACATAATGGAAGAGATTAAAGGGAATCTGTCAGCAGCAGCAAGATGTAGGTGTAAGGAGATGGATATATTGCTCACATACCCCCTGGAATACATAGGTGTTATTGTTGATGTAATGTGATAAGTGTTAATGATGTTCAATGTGTATTATAGCATGTGTTAGGCTAGGGTCAGACCTGCGTCTGACCTCAGCCTGCCAAATCCATTTAAAACTTAGTGTCTGGAACCCGCGTTTCCTGTGTGCTCTGCAATAGCGCATATCCAGGCCTTGTGTGTGGAGCCGGAGGCTGCTGGAAGCATAAGGTTACCATAGTGATGCATAGGCAGGCGGCACATAGCGTTACATGCTGTTAACGCTATACGCTCTGCCCGCCAGCCACTAAGTTTTAATTGGATTCGGCAGGCTGAGGTCAGACGCAGGTCTGACCCTAGCCATAGTCAACATAAAAATGTATTTTGCTTTACCATAAGGTAAGGACGAAGTTAATGTTTGGGACTAGCCCAAAGAGGCAGGAGCTAGAGTGAAGGGACAGAGAAACCTTCCTGCTAAATGTCAGATAGGGCCCAACATGACAGACCTGTGGTCTGGCTAGTGGCAGAGTTGCATGACGTGGGTGTCCCTAGTGTGATCGGAGACCGAGACAGAGGATAGTGAGATCCTGAGGAAAGAAGAAGAAGTGAGCCAAACAAGACATAGATTGATCTATTGTAAATGGGTCCTGGGATAGGATGCCTAGCAATATGGCTTTGAGTTTAGAACTCATAAAGTTAGCAGATCATGATGGTACAGAAACGTGAGATGAACAGAAGGCGCCATGAACAGAAGGCCCCAGGAAGGAGTTGTGTAAGCATCTGTTAGCTAGATGCTAAGTGTCAGCCATAATGACAAACAATACTCTCCTAAGGAGTGTAGTACAAGGAACTACAGGTGGAAGATATGACTCCAACTAACTAGACTGTTGTACTAAGCTGGGAGGTGGTGAAGGAAGGGATACAAGTGGTCAGGTTTTTTAGGCTATTTTCACATCTACGTTTTTGTCAAATCCAGTTTTTCAATGTCAAACTGCTCAGTAGGCATGCTGGATGTCAGACAATAAAAAGGTGCCGAATGCAGTTTAGAAATACCTGAAGTGCTGGATTTGTCCGGATGCGGCAGAAAAAAGATGTAACCGGAAGACAACGCACAGTTCCAGAACTACATAGAAAATGCATTACTAATGCAATGTTGCCGGATCTGGTATTTTTGCAAAATAGGTGGAATTCTGCCTGATTTGAAAAACGCAGATGTGAAAGTAGCCTAAGTTGGCACCAAGCATGTACTTTAAAATGGCAGTGGATGGTGTAGTGCAAAAAGAAGGTTCTGCCTATCATGGCGTAGAACACATGAAATAAGGACGGGAAGATCCATCCAGCCCTCCAAAGGTTACACCTATCAAAGGGAGTGTTATGTCTGGGAGTGCCAGGTCACAGTGTGGAAGAAAGATGCCTACCTATTACAGTGGGACAAAGGAAAACAGACATAGATAGGTATTGCCAAAATAGGATGGTGACAAAGCGGTGGCCCCACTCAGTGAAAGGCAGAGTAGTGAAGTAATATGCAGACCAGAGAGTGAGCGGGCACCAATTGTCAGAGATAATGGAGCATTCTGCTTAGCTGTCTCCAATATTTCTATTGAAAATACCGGTAAATGGGGCAGCGGTGGTCATGCTCAACTGCTGTTCCATGCAAATGAGTAACTCATTCCGATTATTGGTAAGACCCAAATTAATCATATTTTCCTATCCTGTAGGCAATTGATGTTACTTCACTCAGATGAGCTGTCTAGAAAAGTTGTCTGTATCAAAATACAGCTGATTTCTTGGTGAATATAGTGTAGATTTGCAGCAGATTTTTCAGTATGCATTGCAAACTGTGACATTTTGGATGAAATCTGCAACATAAATTAACATGTTCCAGAATCCAGATCTGCTGTGGATTTTCCCTTTGAGGGGTTGTCCACTACTTGGACAACCCAATCTCAATCAATATCTTTCTCCCATTTAAAATAACAACACTTATATACTCACCTCCACTAGCGTTGCTGTCCCAGCAATGTTGGCGCTGTGTTTCCTGGGATCAGATGACTATGTGACATCACACTTTCCCAACTTCCAATCAGAGGCCATTTCCCTCTAGTTGCATTTGGACATATTGCACTCAACTCGAGGAAGAGAGAGAGAAGCAGCTCTGACTTCCTCTGGATGTGACTTGTCCGATAGTAGGGAGAGTGAAGATGCCTCTGATTGGCCGGCGGGATCATGTTGACCAAGTAATGGACAACCCTTTTAACTAAAATCTGATCCACACTCACTATTGGTATTACAATGTACAATGGCTTTTCTGCATGCAATTCTATGGTAGAAAACGCACTACAAACCAGTCTTGCCCTGGCATACCCGAAGGGTGCAAAATGTGGCCAATCTTCATCGCTTCTGCAACTTCATCAACTGTGGTAACAGAGTGGAAATTCAGTAATATCCACAGAAATGATGTCCATTGACTATATGAGAGCTCCACTAATGTATGGATGGATTTATACCCCTAGTATTAAACTCTTTGGGCAAGCCACAAAGAGCCCAACAATATCAACTGCACTCCACTTTGTCTTCCAGAGCAGATGCATGTCCTACATCTATGGAAGGCTATAGCAACCAGGAGAGCTGTGGATCAATATGCGCTGCTGTAGGTAGATAAGAAATCCAGTTTGCTGAGTAGTTGAAGGTTGCTTTATTCTACACGTTTCAAAATGATAATCCTACTTCTTTTTCAGGAAAGGCACCAAATAGATTGATCCACGCTTCTCCCGTTTCCCTTATGCTTCCTCAGGGCTTGTGGACCATGCGGCAGCTGTATATCGCTTTCATTACTGGTTATGGGTGACACAAGCGTACAAGGTGAGTGACTTGATCTTTGTATTATTCCTTTTTCCGTTGAGTAAGACCCTATTGCGCTTGTTTGTCCGCAGTACTTTACTCTATGGAAGGATGTGATCAGTAGATTTCAAGTATAGTATATATCACTAACCGGTCTACTGTTACATCAGATTTCCTCCACCCCTGGTAATGCACATCATGGTGAAATAATTTAGCTTTAAGTGACATATTGAATGAAAGCTTCCCTTTATTGATGTCCTGTGGAAGCAGATGGCATCAATCAGGATGACATTAACTGTAATGTGCCCTCTGTGATGGGCACTAACAGATTGTACACTCAGCCCATAAAAGACGCTAAACACTGCAGCTGACAGTCAGCGCTCTACACTACACAGTCTCACGTCTATGAAACATTCATACAACATATGTTTAACTTCGGACAGAATTTTACAGTTTATATATAGACATTATACCAATAAATACATTGGTGTATGGAATTTCAAGCTTTTCTCGTTTCTTTTATAATTCTGTAAAGTGCTGAGCTCAAATTTCCCTGCAGCCTTTTCTTGTTCAGTGTCTGAATTAAGAGTACTTAGGCTATTTCCATAAAGGCACAAGTAGTTGTTATCCTACACTCGTTACAGTGGAATACCTCCTCCAGAATGAAGGGTAGGATGTAAGGAGGTCAATAAGTTTGCCGGGATGATACAACAGTATAATACAGAAACAGAATTGTCTGCAGCTTCGTGCAAGTCAAGTGACATTTTAATTTTTGTAGTTACCTTTACTAGAAGTGATCCGAATATGGCATTGTTGTGGAATTGAATATGTGAAACTATTCAAAGATATTCATTTTGTATTATTGACTATTAACTATCTGTATGGCTAATAATCTGAAACTGTCTGAAAACACACAACTCAATATTATGTGTACAAATTCTGTCAGTAGAAATATTAGACAGAAAGATGAGGCAATAGATATTTCATAACTTGTCTAGAATACATCTGTGAGAAAAGAGGAAGCTAGCTGACCGCAGAGTTGATAAGAGGTAGACTGATGATTATGCATAAACCAAATACATATGGTCTAGACCCTCGATCCAATCACGAGTGACTCTAGGGGCCAAACCCCTCCCCAATTCTGTGATGTATTCTTGGTTATAAAAGTACAATGTGTTAAACAATAAACAGGAACTTGCTTTGACCGTCACCTGTGTCAGAGTCCTTCTTCGTCCATGCATGTAAGATACTGATATAATTGGGAAAGCAGACAGGTAAGAGGTAGAGCATGTGTTAGGTGCTCACCTAAATTGATAGCTTTATCAGTATGATATACAGTAGTTACATATATGGTGACGCGTAGAGTGATGAGAACTCTAGGGCTGCACAGAACCAGGGACTTTAGGTACCTCTGAATAATCCCTTAAGGCCCCGTCACATCATGTGACACCGCTGGAGATGACGGCGGCAAAGGGCGGGAGCGCGCACGCTTTTGGCGCCCCGCCAGCGTCGCTACCGCCCGTTTACACGGGGAGACACCTCCGGTGATGCCCTGGCGAGCTGATAGGCAGCATCGCCGTCGAGGTGTTTCATAACCCCAGCAGCGATGCAGCACAATGGGAGCCTATGGCTCCAATCGCCTGTCAGCTCGCCGGTGGCTGTTTACATGGGGCGATGTGTACACATCGCCCCAGATTGGCTGCCTGGTTTCAGAGCACTGCTCTGAAACCAGGCGACCAGTAAACGGCGTCGCCATCGCCCAATTACATTAGGCGATGCAGGGGCGATATCGGTGCCGATAGGCCATGCCCCTGCATCGCCTAATAAATCGGCGGTGCCGTCGCCTCGTGTGACGGTACCCTTACTCTTTAACTTCCACGTTGTCACTTTGTCAACTTCTTCCATACTTTTGGATGTAACATCCAGCACTTTCTCTATGCAGCAGACATGCCTGGCAGAATACATTTTGTGCACTGGCTGACTAGTTCATGGTTTATGTAATATGTAATTGTGCTATTTATCTTAATCCATTAAAGCTGCGGTTGTCAGGTGCAGCAAGAAGAGAAGGAACCATTTTCTTTTGACCTTGCAATATGTAGAAACAAAGACCTTGCAAAAAGCGGTAATTCTGCACAGTGTAATAAAACCATAGAGCTGTCGCACTCCTGTCTAGCCCATCATGTCATCCTTATATAATGTACTATATTCAACAAGTTAACCCTTCATAGATAAAGGAATGTGCACATCTGAAACACCTTATTATGTCTGGAGTAGCATTAAAAGTTGGAGCACTCAAAACCTAGGCCTAACTGCTGCAAGTCTTCCCTTTAACTATGCTGCTTCCAATTTATAATTACAGCTTTGTGACAAGTGCAGCTGTCCTGAGTAGTCCTCCACCGGTATAGTTTGGATGGGGAAGTAGGGGAGTAAACTCTATGGCGGTGTAGAGGAACAGGATGCGTCTCCTAGTGAAAAGATGTTTTTCCCTGAAGGCAGAATATGTTCCCAGGAACCAGAGGATAAGACAGTGATTTTAGTGAGGGAAAGTATTTCAGGAACGGATTAAGAAGGAGGAGAGCTGTGACACAGCAGAGGACTATAAAAGGAAAACCGAAGAGAGAACTTGGCGCCAATAGTCATGAGAGAAGACCCAGGAGATGTTGTCCTGCTTCTGCTCCACCAAGATAAAGTGCTCATTCCCCATGAACGGTGTAAAAGTAACACCCGTAAAGGAACTGAGCCTGACCCTGGTATATTGCCTGTCAGTCTCCAACTACAGAGCTACATAGTCAAGCCACAGATTCCACCAGCCAAAACCTCACAGCCAAGCTACGTGGTCAAGCCACAGACTCCACTGGTAAAAACCTCACAACCGAGCTACATTGTGAAGCCACAGACTCCACCAGCCAAAGCCTCACAGCCAAGCTACATGGTAAAGCTACAGACTCCACCGGTGAAAACCTCACAGCCAAGCTACATTGTGAAGCCACAGACTCCACCGGTGAAAACCTCACAGCCAAGCTACATTGTGAAGCCACAGACTCCACCAGCCAAAGCCTCACAGCCAAGCTACGTGGTAAAGCCACAGACACAGTGAAAACCTCACAGCTGAGCTACATGGTCAAGCCACAGACTCCACTGGCCAAAACCTCACAGCTGAGCTACATGGTAAAACCACAGACTCCGCTGGTCAAAACCACCTAGCTCGGCTGTGAGGTTAAGCCGCAGACATCGCCGGTCAAGATCAGAGATCCAGCAAGGTCCGAGCCCTCACTTCTCTGTGGAGTACCTAAGGGAACGTGAACAAAGCAGTAGGCCAGACCCTCCTCCCCTTTCCCTAATACAGACTTTATTGTAGGCACTGATGATATCCAAAGGGGAGAGTACAGGGGAGCGTAGCATAAGTGGGAAAAAACTTAAAGGGTTGACCTACCTGATAGAGTTTAGTGAGAAGAGTACTAAAGTATCATAGGCTGTCCTGTAGAGTTATAAGTTGTTGCAAGAGAAATTACCCTTAGCTTTTGTGAATGTTGAAACTGAATGGCAATATCCTGTTAAAAGCATTATCCCTATCTTGTATTGAACCCTTTATTCCCACTCCCTTCCTTTGTGTAACATTCATTAGATTTATTATGTATATCACCAATGTGTTTTCCATTTCTGTGTGCTCCACTCTGGTTTTGTCCTTTTTCAGTGTCTCAAGATTTGTGCGAACCCCTTCTCTCTCACTGTCAAGTATTCCAAGTTGATCTCTAATGTATTAGGCAATGCAATCACGCTCTCTTCCTGCAGTGGAAAAGTTAGTGTCCACCCGATACTAGAAACAGCCAGGGGTTGCTTTGCCAACTGGATAATTTCCACCAGATCCTGCGCAGGGCACAGCAGTCGATATGAATTGTCATCAGCTATTGTGCTCTGCATAGGCAGCAACCGTAATGACTAAGCTCTCAGTACACTGAAGTGAGCTTTGTATTATCTGTCTCTGCCTAAGCAGACCATGGTAGCTGAAGACAAATCCATCCCGAATGCTGTTTTCTTGACAAGCCAAGACCAAGAAATCAAAGGCTTTGCAGCTCATAAATCATGTGCTGTGTATCGTACTTACCCGCAGCACATGGCCCCTCATCTTAGCTGTAATTTTATGACAAGAGAGATAGAGATCGGCTGAGAGAGCTGTTAACTTAATTTTAAAATATGTACCTTTAAAAAAACAAACAAAGAAACACTAAAAGTATAATAGATGTCACATTTTACACACTTTTTGTAATCCTAGCAAGTGTCAGGACTAGAGTAATGATTACTGATAGGGTTATGGTTAGACTAGGGTTATGGTTAGGGCTTGCTTTATGGCTAGAGCTAGTTATGGTTAGGGCTATGGTTATTGATAGAGTTATGGTTATGGTTAGAGATAAGCTTATGATTCAGGCTAGAGTTATGGCTAGGGCTAGAGATGATTTGTGATAGGGTTATCATTAGGTTAAGGTTATGTTTTAGGATAAAGCTATTCTTATTGGGTTATTATTATTATTGTTATTGGGTTATTGTTAGGGTTTGGTTAGTCTACAGATATGGTTAGGATAGAGTTATGGTTACGGCTATGTTTATGGTAAGGGCTATGTTTATGGTTAGTGCTAGGGTTTTGGTTGGGGCAAGGACTAGGGCTAGATTTATGGTTAGGGCTAGGGTTATGGTTAGGGCTAGAGTTATGGTTAGGGCTAGAGTTATGGTTAGGGTTAGAGGTATGGTTAGAGCTAGAATTATGGTTAGAGCTAGGGTTATGATTAGGGAAAGAGTTATGGTCAGGGCTAGAGTAATGTTAGGCTAGAGTAATGGTTAGAGCTAGAATTATGGTTAGAGCTAGGGTTATGATTAAGGCTAGAGTTATGGTTAGGGTTAGAGATATGGTTAGAGCTAAGAATTATGGTTAGAGCTAGGATTATAATTAGGGTAGTTATGGTTAGGGTTAGAGGTATGATTAGGGCTAGAGTTATGGTTAGGGTTAGAGGAATGGTTAGTGATAGGGTTATGGTTAGGGCTAGGGTTATGGTTAAGGATAGTTATTTTTA